>BJCM01061641.1:0-26049 GCA_018326385.1 Flaveria bidentis
TATATTCATGATCAGGGGATTGAAAGTCTCAAATCAAGAACCCACATTTAGATTATCATAATCATGCACTAGGTGGTTTTAAACTACTAATTTTATACATGTGCATACTAATAAAAATGTTGCACATCCATCTTCAACATTTGTTATAACTTCCCAATAATGTAACAATATAAATGAAAAGCATTACTTGTGAATGGCATTAAAGCCCTACAACTTACATAAGCTTTTGTCAAATTTAGGTGACAACAAACTTATCAAATGCTATGAAGATTGTTACTTGAATTGAGTTACCGTTAGTCTTTGTTTGAAAAATTAAAAATGAACTTTTTTATTCTACAATTTTTTTAAAATAAAACAGTAACAATTAGATCAAACCTACGTCAATGTTCTTTAGTGTTTGTTTGTTTGTTTGATAATTTTTTGAATAGGTAGTTGATCTCGATTCGCAAATCTTGCGTAAATTTTCGACACATAAGTTAGAATAAATACATTATGATTACGAAAACAATATTTTTAGAATAAATGCTTGAATAAAGTGATTTATGTGATTGTGGTTCTCAAAACTACAATATTGGTTGTTTTGTTCTCAAGTTTTTGTGGTTCTCAAATGAATTTTTAAAATTTTATAAGTTTCCTGATCTATGACAAGGATAATTATTTCTTTCAATTATGTATCATAGATTTGAATTTGGGTTTACTTTGTAGTAAGCCACAAGCTTGGGGGTCAAGTATTGCTATATGTTGCTGATCAAAACAAGAAGTCTTACAAGTTAGGTGTGCAATATTCATCTTTTGTGTCCCTTTATGTTTATTAAATTAATAATGATTAGTATATAACTACTTAGTGTTTCTTCTTTTGTGATTTATATTTTGTTGCAGATTAAAGGATGAAGATGTGTTGCACTTAGAATAACTAGGATACCAAAGATTTTAGGTTTGTTATTGTAAATATATAAGTTATACAATTTTCATTCTTTCAGCAAACGGTATAATCCACTGAAGAACTTATAACTGTAAACCCCACTGCAAACGTGGACACAAATGAACATGTTTATAAAATTTTCAATTTAAGTTCACATATTACATTTTTTAACATTAATTTATTGAACTAATAACAATTGCAAGATGGTGTTAACAGTGTTTTACACATGTTTGTGCAAAAGTCATTACATCATTGTTTTCATAGCCAATTACATCTTTCTAACCACATAGTTTTAGTTTTATAATTTTCAGTGTTACTTTTTTTTTATGATTCAACATAGCTGCAGCAACGCGCGGAGTTTAATCACTAGTCCATCAAAATACATAAGAATCTTAACTTAGTTCAAATATACAAGTACTCGTTTTCTTTTCTTACTACAATGGTTTATCGATATTATGTGCAGCCATTTGTATGTTTCTATGCAAAGTAGTATAGCATTATGTTCTGGTCTTATATATGTGAAGCAGACGTATCGTGATGTTTTTTCAATTTTTATGCCAGCTAATCAATAGGCAATTAATATGCTTCTCACTACTTTTAAATGTTTTATATAAATGTTTCTCGTAGCAATTTAAATGTCTTGTTTCCTTGCATATCGCCATTGGGTAAGGCTAATAATTGATTATAATTATCTGCTTCGTGTGATACTTTTGATAACAATTATTTAGTCAAAAATTTCTAACAATGTTTGCTAGATAGATGGATAGCATGTTGTGTTTATTTGTGAGCTTTGGGGTATGTAAAAGAATAAAAGCTCTAATAAATAGTCATGTGTTGGATATAGTTTTTTTTTAGTTTGTACCTTATATAATCATCTATGTGTTGATTGTTTCTAAATTATAATCATGTAATGAAATTGTAAAATATGTTTTAACAAATAGATATATTTGTTCTTTTAGTTAGGTGTTAATTTGTTTATATGACACTTACAAATGCTTAATCTTTACGGTTTGGATACTTCAGAATCATAACCATCCAGATTTGATATATTCTAACCAATCTTATATACTAAAAAGATCCATACCAGATGTGTTACTCTTAATTTGTCTTATATTAGTATTAAACGTGAACTAATAAAATAAGCACTATGATGTGTAGTATTCTGCTAAATTATATTCTATTAATATCTAATATTTGATTGTAAATCTCATAAAATAATTGTGTCAAATGGGCCAGATAAAAAAATTAATTAAAAAGTAAACGGGTCAAATAAGTAGACCCGGTTAAAGATAGCCTAGCATTTTAATTTTTTTCATTCAATTTAAAATACTTTGTCTTAATATATTACTGAAACATAATTAAACACATTCATTATTTAGGAAGAATGGTTAAAACAAGGTTAGTGGGTCATTACAATCTTCTTTTTACCTTGTACGAGGCCATTTTGTGTCTGATATGTGCAACAATCATGTACTTGTGATCTTTTGTTTTTCATTTTTTCTATCTGAATGTTATTTCCTTCGTCTCCCTTGTGGATTGAGCAGAAAAGAACAATAAATGATCTATTTGCTAATTTTAAAGACGATGGATAATTATAGATGACGCTATCAAGAGTTAAAAGTATAGATAAAGTAAAACTTCTAATTTTTTATTTAAATGATAGAGAAACATCCAATGTTGTATGCAACTATTTATAACTATTTTGATTTTTCATCGATTTTTGATGACATGTTATTGTTTTAACTAACAGTGTAATACACGGGTGCTAACCTATTAAGGTAATAAAATATTGTTATCATTAGGATATGAAAATAGAAAGGAAAAGAAAAAAGAAAGAAATATAAGATACTATAAAAAGAATTCAAAGAAAGCATCACATATATAAGTTTTTTTAAATAACTACTTGTGTAATTAAGGCAAACCAGTGTGACATAATCTTGTTCCTATGTAATACAAGTGTGATACTTGCGTTTCTAGACTCATAAATCATTAACAATATTTACAAGATGTTAGTATGTATGTATAATATCGAATATATTAACAACTTGTAAAGTATTAAACTTTAAATTATTATTTTTTTATCATCAATGTAAAACACGTTTTGAATCTTTTTGTTCATCTAATCACTTATCTTCTACTTTGAGCCCCGACACCCCTTAGCATAGCGCCGATAACACCCACTAGTTTAAGTTGAACTTGAAACCACTCTTGAAAAGAACAATCACAAAACCAATCATCAAATTAGAATTTTGTAAATATAAAGATTGATTGCTAAATCACCTCAACAATATAAATATTTACCTGTTTACATCCGGCTAACTAACATGTTTACAACTTTGATAAAGTTTACAAGTAATCAATTCACCAATGTCTTAGACTTTTCTGGATACACCAGTTAAATAATTTGTGTTCGGTTATATAATTGTCTCAAATCTAAACGTTAAATATGAAATATCTTACTCCGTATCCGACATCTTATTATCTTAATACAAAAATTTAAGACCTAAATCACTATCCATCCAAACTCAAAGGTAAATCCTTTTAACATCTTGTATACCAACACCTCTACCACCATAATAGTTGAATGAGAGAGCCTTCATATCTAAGCATGCAAATCGTTGAATGAACATATTACACATCAAACATGAGAACTTATTCTAAAATACTAGTTTAATAGGTGAGAGAGCCCAGTGGGTCTATATATCCCACATTTGTTGAACCTAAACCCGATTTAGGACAGTCAGTCTAATACATTGTAATGGTTTCAGATCGTAACATCGACTCTCCTTAAGGCCAACATCGTTGATGATCACCACCATGTTACCTAGTCACGGTTGGTTCCCTCTTGGTCACAACTCTAAGTTTGACTCTAAGATAACTAGTCTGATGGATGAGATAACTCATTGAATATATAAAACTCATATTATATGAAACAAATATCATATATTGTAATGGTTTCAGTTTATAACAATCGACGCTTATTAAGGCGTGGAGGCAGCTTAACGGTAAGCTAACGCTACACTTGAAAAGTCTCCTAGGTATTTAGAAAAGTGGGATTGGTTACGTCTCTAATTCAGATTTGGGCCTACTGTTAGTGGGCCAAGTATAAAGGCAAAGTTTTGTTGGGCTTGAAAAATGGATGTGCACAAAAACAGAAAAAAGCCTCATAGCGAAAGTCCAATGCATACGACATACCTATTTGAGTATTTGTAAAACTTGCATTTAAAAAAAAGAACTGTTGTTTTAACAGTTACATTTTTTTAAATTTTCAGTATTAAAAAACTTTATATTTCATAAAATTATATGTTTTTACAAAATATGTTTTTTTATTAAAAAGAAAGATTTTTTAAGTTATTAGAAAAATTTGTGATGTTGATATCTAAAACACGTTCCCGATTCTTTCAATAGATGAAATACTTGAAGAGTCGGTGGTGCTACTTACCTTTCCACGTTCCGAGATCTTCTTACAATCATAACGAAATGAATGAAGCTAATGTGAAGACTTCCCTTAAACTTATCTAGACTTATTTATAATTCTGGTTATGTCTTTTGCTCTTACTAATTCACCTTTCAATATGTTATTAACCATACATATAAGGTTTTGTTTAGAAAATCAATGTGAGTTTTGTTTGATGGTGTCTACAACAAGTATTTGTCAAAACATTCGTTTCATTAAAAACAAGTTTTGATCATTTTAAGACAAAATCAACTGTATGCTCTATTGCTCTGTGTACCTTTAGGGGCCAAATCCATGTGAATATGTGATAGTTGGGCCATGTGATTAAATTTATAGCATGAAAAATCAGATTGATTAATGTTTTTATAAGTATTATACTGATGTCAAAAACAAAATCGAATAATATCATGAGGCATGCTGATTGAAAGTCTTGGTGTAGTTTTACGTTTTAATCTTTCTCTTCCTCCTATTGATTTTCTAGCATATTTTTATATAATTTAGCTTGTATAAAAGAAAGTATTATACCAATAACCATAATGTATTAGGGGTACTAGGGTATCCCTCAAACTACCAAACTAAATCAACCAATAACTAGCTGTTATCTTATTTTTATCAAAATTTATCCAAAACTATCCAAGTTTATTTGAGCATAACCCAAACAACCTATTTTTTATTTTTATTATTAAAATTGCAAAAATAAGTTATAGAGTAGAAGATTTGTGAAAGTATAGATTTATAAAAAATGTAAATGTAAATGATATATATATATATATATATATATAGTTTAATTAAAATATACATTTTTAAAAAAATAACAATTCATTAACCGTTTAAAATGTCAAAAAATTTGAAATTGAGCTCGGGTTGTAGAAGCCAATTTGATAAACCGAGGGCACGACAGTGACATTACCGATGGAGCCGAACCACCGGAAGAGGGTATCCGGGGATGCATCACGTCCTTTTGTTTCTCTTAAAGAAAAAGTCATAAAAAACAAAAAAAAAATTAAAAAAATTGAAAAATTTTGAAAAAGCAAAAAGGAAACAAAGAGCCAAATAACTCTCATCGTCTTCACACTCCATATTTGCATTTCCAATGTGTAAATTTTCATGCTTTTTAGGCATCCACGTAACCGACACGTGTCCCCTCTCTCTCTCTTTACCCCTTATTTCTCTCTCTAACTTTGTTCCATCCATTACCCCTCTTTGGCTTTTGCAGAAGAAATAACAACAATAATTCACAAAAAAACGATGAAACATACAACAATATCACCATAAAGAACATCCCCCAAATGGGTCTCCTTCAATCGCCAATTTCCCCCTTCAATTTCGCTTTTTTAGGGTTTTGAATCCGTTCATTACACGAATCATCGTCAATTGCTTTATGGGTTTGCTTGAATCGATGCGTACTCAATTGGGTTCAGATCGAAAAAGCGAAAGGTGGGTCTGAATCGTCTGATCTGATGTTGGTGTTCGTTTGATGTCTTTAAGGTTGAGAGAAACAAAAAGATTATCTTTCGCATGAGTGGGTGTGGTTTTCTAGGGTTTGATTTTGTGGGGAATTTGGGTGGGAGGTGATGGCATTGGTGGGGGGTGAAATGGAGAAGGATGTTGAGGCTAAGCTTAATATTCAGGAGGATTCAGGCAACAATGGGGGCACTGATGCTCATAAAGCTAAGAGCTTTAAGTTTAGGGCTCCACAGGAGAATTTCACCGTTCAAGATTTTGAATTGGGGAAGATATATGGTGTTGGTTCTTATTCGAAGGTTTGATTCTGATTGTATCTGTTTGGTTTGAATTATCATTTGGTTATTGAATAGTATTTGGAATATTGGATTGTTGTGTTGCTTATATGTTAAGTTTTGACTGGTTGGTCTGTGTTTGCATTGGTTTATGGTGATATGTTGGTTCATTGGATTTCTATTTGTGCCCTAACTTTTGTTTATGCTGCCTTTATAGTAGTCTTCAATCTTCATTGATCTGTAGTTATAAACATATCTTGTATTCTTGTTGTATAATTGGGTTGTTTTGCAATTTGTGGCCTTTAACATATGGAAGAGATTTGTTGTTATTATGCCCGAGGATATGGAACCTTAGCGTGATAGCATGTGGTTATTTTGATATTATGATGACACTTGAATTAGAATTTGCTGTTAAAAAAACTTGAATTAGGATCTTACCCCGGTTTATAATAATTTGGAGTGAAATAACTTAATTTTAGATTGAAGGATTGCTTAGATTAAAAGTAGCGGGCTGTCGGGTAACAGGTCAAATAGTCTCCTTGAGTCAAATCAGGAAAGCATACGATGGTCAAAAGGGGTCGGTCAGGGTTATGTTAGCCCTTTCTTGTATCTTTCTTCTTTTAGTGGTAGTTTTAGCTGTTCTTGCTTTGAAATCCTATTGTTGTGTTTTGGCTTCTTGAAAACTTGATGGTTTTCTTCTTTCTTGTGAATTACTTACAGCTTGGTGTTTGCTTATAGTTAAAATCTGACATCATATCAGGTTGTGAGAGCAAAAAAGAAAGATACGGGGAAGGTGTATGCTTTAAAGATCATGGATAAAAAATTCATAACAAAAGAAAACAAAACCGCTTATGTAAAGTTGGAGAGAATTGTATTGGATCAGCTTAATCATCCTGGAATTGTGCAACTCCATTTTACATTCCAAGACACTTATTCACTATGTAAGCACAATATGCATAGATTTTTTGGATTTTGATAGTCCTCTCAATAGGCTAAAATTCCTTTGTTTTATATTATGTTGTTTCGGATCTTTGTCTTATGATATGTACATTGGCACATGCATTTGGTTCTATATCGAAGATATGGCGCTTGAATCCTGTGAGGGTGGAGAACTTTTTGATCAAATAACCAGGGTAAGTGAAATTCTGAGTCCCAATTTTAACCTTGCGATATTTCCTCTGTTGGTGTAAATCATCTAAATTCCAGAGTTTGAAGCTGAATCTGACCTGATGTAATTCTATAATAATAAAAAGTGATCCCAAGTGATCAAACCAGACCCAAGTGACTTAGAAGTTGTTCACCACTTATCAACCTATAATGGTATAAAAATGGGTGGGTCAGTACGGTCAAAACAGGTCTTCTGGCGCAGTTTGGGTTGGCTTGACATGAAAGACTTTGGTCTGGATTTTCATTTTTATTCTATGATTTGTGTCGTATATAATTACAAAAAAATATTAGATAGCAGCCTATATTTTTATAATAAGGTTGTATGCACTAAATGCATGTTGGACTACTTTCAACCTGTTTGATCCTGCTTCCTTTTTAGTTAATTGTTTTGAATTTCTCATATGACATGGAGATAAAACAGAACCCAATGCGAGCATGTTCATGAGTAATTGGGTCAAACTGGCCACCTCTATATTTTTCTTTGTTGTTAAGTATATATTTAGTTTTTGTGTATGAACTCTCAGTTCTTGTCTCTTTATGTATAATGTGATACCATTCAGTTGGTTTCCCTAAATGTTATATGCGTATGGAGACTTTGAGTAAAGATTCCTACCATGTTGTAGTAGATGTCAAAATTATTGTGTTGGATGATTGATAATTTCAAATATGTTGTTCTTGTTATATATAATTATTTTGTACATAATCTCTATGTCACTAGCATGCATTCACCTATTAAGTTATTCCTAGTCAATGAACTATCCTGGTTTTTAAAAGTTACAGAAACCTTTTGTCTCAAACCAATCTTGATTTCTTAGTTTTATCCTTGTAAGAATGTTTATTCAGGACATAAAATCAGACAATTCTGATCCCTGATTTTTTTGGTGTATCTATATTTTTAATTTTATTATATGATAGTAACATATCTACTATATCTATCGAATTGTTTTTACAGAAAGGTCGTTTGACAGATGATGAAGCTCGCTTTTATGCAGCTGAAATTGTGGATGCTCTTGAATATATACATAGTTTGGGTTTGATACACCGAGACATTAAGGTATTGCAACAGATTTCTTCTTTATGTGATTCTTAAGATTGATAACAATAATCACATTCAACAAAAAATTGAACATTGTGTTAACGGATTAGTAATTAGCCTTCATCATCGTTGTCGTGAGGATTTTATCATATTTCATGAGTTCCATTATACTAGAAGGAAGACTTCCCCTATTAAGAAGGGAAAAGTTGTTAACCAGATTACTGGGCTTGGCGGAATTACTCCTTTTAAACCATTTCAAACTGTGCGTCTGATTATATATTTCTCTTTCTAGCCAAACTTGTCGAACTGCTCTGGTTTGACCAGATTACCATTGGGGACCAATCATAGGCTCATGGTTTATTTATTTAAATTAGATTCCAGTCATTCCACCAATAATAACTGTTGCTGACAGCACTTTAATGACAGCCAGAGAACCTGCTTCTTACATCAGATGGACATATTAAGCTTGCTGATTTTGGTAGTGTAAAGCCCATGCAAGATAGCCAGATAACAGTCCTTCCACATGCAGCATCAGGTGTGTGTGTGTGTGTGTGAGCGAGAGAGAGAGTTTACAGGTATTTGGGACCGTATAACTATGACTTTAATCATGGCATCCTTCTTTTGCAGATGAGAAGGACTCTGCGTTTGTGGGGACGGCTGCATACGTCCCTCCAGAAGTATTAAATTCTTCACCTGCAACGATTGGGTGAGTATTGTTTTTTCTCCATTGAATTCTTCACCTGCAACTGCTGCTCTAGCTGTTTTTGTATTGTAAAATGACTCTTTTTTGCCATCTTTCAAAATTCTGGGCAGAAATGATCTATGGGCACTTGGCTGCACCTTGTTTCAGATGCTATCGGGAACTTCTCCATTTAAAGATGATACTGAATGGCTCATTTTTCAAAGAATTACAGCCCGAGATGTCAAATTTCCTGATTATTTTTCTAAGGATGCCAGGGATTTGATTGATAAATTATTGGTAAGTGAATCTATAGCTTGTTCTCGTCTTTTAATTGTGATACCCTTTTAATACATCATTTCATATGTTCTATCTTGTGTGTTGTTGACACTAAGTATTGCTTTTGAGGTGGCGGATTGCTGGTAATTGTTGTTAAGTTGGGTTGAAACATTATATGTTAGTACAGGTTGAAATGGTCATGCTGGAAACCATAATCACTTTTGTGTATTGGGCCTAGTTATGCTTACAAAATCAATATAGTTACAATGTTAATCTAAGCCTTTGAATAAAATGATTTAGGAGGTTGGTGCATTAAAATTTGATTTTGGGAAACTTGCAATTCGCGTGACTCATTTGACCCTTTCCCCTTCTTAGCTAAATTTTGATTTTCACTTTATCAATATAAACCACAACGGTTGACTATTTTTTCGAATATTTTTTCACGTTATCAATTTTGTTTCGTAAGTAAATGGTTCAAAATTGCCACCTCTACTTGTTATTGTCCTTTCATGAATACCAGATTCTAAAACTGTTTAAATATTTTTTCAATCTTGTCATTTAGACCGACTTGAATTGCGAAAATAAAAATGATGCAGGATATTGATCCTGCAAAAAGACCAGGTGCGGGACCTGATGGCTATAACTCGCTAAAGAATCATCCTTTCTTTAGAGGAATTGATTGGAATAATATAAGGTCAAAGTGTCCTCCTAGACTTGTACCGGAGAAGGTATCTTATCATTCTTTGATTGGTTCACTGTTACATATAAACTCAGTATATTTAGATTACACATATGTATGAAAGTTTAAATACTTTTGTAATTATGGAAATCTTTGGCCTTCTTTTCAAATGACTTTGATACAATTATTATTTTCTAACAGTTACAAATGGACAAAGAAGTAATTATACCTTAATACATCATACATGTTATCATCTCAACTTTCTATAGGGCCCCACTAGTAGTTGCTCAAGTGGAGGTGATGACACTCAAGATTCATCATGGAACCCGACACATATTGGCGATGTCATAGGAACAGGAAATACTGTTGCTGATGTCACCTCTTCTTCCGATGCAGGCCATATAACTAAGCTCGCTTCAATAGATTCATTTGATTCAAAATGGTAAATAATTGTGCTATTACACTCGAGAGTCCTACAGATCTAAATAGAGAGGCAATACTTATATTTTGTTGTTTCTGTCAGTTGATTTTTTAAACCATTATAGTGAACTTTCTGTTGCAAGTGAAGCATAGTTCTTTTAAAAAGAAATAATAAATCAAATTTGCAAGAATGAGCAATATTAGACAATGAATACTGTTTTGTTTGACCCATGACCCGAGTTTTTAACTTCTTAACAGGCAACAGTTTTTGGAGCCAGGTGAATCTATTCTTATGATCTCAATGGTCAAGAAATTACAGAAGCTATCGAGTAAGAAAGTACAACTTATCCTGACTAACAAGCCAAATTTGATATATGTGGATCCCTCTAAGCTAGCCGGTAAAGGGACTATGATCTGGTCCGATGATCCCAATGAACTTAGCGTCCAAGTTACAAGCCCATCAAATTTCAAAATTTGCATTGTGAGTCGATACACAACCATCAATTAAATTTAAAATTCGCAAGAAAGTTACTCAAAGGGGAAATCGGACAAATTAGGGCTTTTAGTACTTGTTGAAATGGGTCGGTCGACCCACAAACACTATATATCGTTTCTTAATAAGTAACAAATGGGTGTTGCTAAACGTACCCCACTCTCTCACACACTTGGTGAGCCCTTCCCCAATTTTAAGGTAACATCCCCCTCACAAGGAGGGTATGTTCAGTACACGGGGATACGTTTAGCCTCCCTAACAAATGCGTTATTATGGTTAAAAGCTATATAATTACAATATTGTTAGATAAAAATGATTTAGGTGGGCATATGCTTTAAAAAAGACTCTGGGCAATTTCCCATTTGGTTAAAAGCTATTTTTTTGACCCGTTTGAAATTAAACACAGCCCATTTTTATCATAAATAAACAGGTCCGAATTGTCACCTCTACTTTCTCGTTGTTTTATTGTCTTCCTTTCTGAATTTTATATTGTGATGATGCAGCCGAAGAAAGTTATGACATTTGAGGATTCAAAACAGAGAGGGTATCAATGGAAAAAGGCGATCGAGGCCCTTCAAAACCGGTGATTTCTGGTTTGTTTACACATTCTTTTCATATAACATTAATGTTGTACCTTGGTAATCCTAAGATTAGTTGGATTCTCCAGAGGAATATGTTTTTATTTAAGGAAAAACCATTCCATCTTACAACAGGTTTTTGTTCATGCTTCGATTTTATTCATTACTTTTTTCGGTTTTCCTCATCAGGATACTTAGTTGACTTCGAGTGACGTTTGATCACTGGAATTGTATGACTATGTAAGGTGTGATTAGTGATTACAGTTATTGATTCACAGGGTGAACGTAATCACTTGTGCATGTTTGCATAATGGTTAATTAAAGTTGACTTTTTGAGGTCAGATATGTTCCTGGAACCCAGAATTGTCATTGATTACTTGGCAATTGTTTCATCGTATTTTTCTTTATGCATAACGGTTGACTTATGAACTGTGTGCCAATGGCTGAAAGCCTGAAATTATATATATACTAATTATCAAATTACTTTTTGTACCATGTGCTTGATGAGTTGTACCTATTTTTTATTTTTTTTTGTTTTTTTATATTTTTATCTAGACTCATACTTTTACATCTTTTATAATTTAGTCCCAATATTTTTTTATTTTCATTTTTGGTCCCATATACTTTTAATATTTTAAAAACTTTTCGTTTTACATTTTGTCTAAATTTTGAGAGTTAACATGTTGCAATGTGCGTGTGTGGTTAAACGTTTTTATGTTTATTATTTTTCTATTTAACGGCCTAGACACAAGACACTGGTCCTAGATTGATTTACTTATTGTGTTAGATGTTATAAATTTCACCAGCGTGTTAATGTTTTTACATCTACTTTTCTTAAGTTTTGTCTTTTTCGTTTTCTATTTTTTTTTAATATGATTTTTTTTGGTGTTCATACTCACTAATGGTGGCATATATGTTGTTAGTGCTACTTTACATGGTTTTACGCCCTCGCTTCAACGAGGGGGCTTAATATTAGTTTAACACTAGTAACCAATTTTTGACTTTTGAGATCAAACTTTTGTGGTTTCTTTTTTAAAACTCTTTAGCAACAAAATTAGTTTTCTATTTTAGTGATGCATGATTAATGGTGATGACTTGTGGTTTATTGTGTTCTAATTTAATCTACAAGATATCTAGGCAAAGTCTTTGACCAATAAGTTCAAACCTTTGACTTTTAGACAAAACCAAAGTTTGGACAAACAACCGGAACATATGACATGATTGACTAGCCACATCCCTAATAGTCATCATGTCTTGTGTTTGTATTAGTCTTCCGTTAAATGACGGTTGCTCTTGACCATCGTTATGTCACCTGTATAGAAAATAAAACTAGAATTGTTCCCCGCGCATGCCGTCATAGCTTGAATATCAAAACGCAAATGCATATACATATCATAACGATTATCATTCCAATGTAGAGCCTCAAGGCATATGAACAAAAGAAATAACATTAGCAAAAATAAAGAACACTCCCCCCTCCGGGCGATCGAAATAAACAAAAACTTTGCAGGTGTGTTGAATTAAGATCTAACGTTGTTGCTCACATTTTCCAACTGCTTATAGTAGAAAATTAAAAATAAAACAAAATAAAACCCTAAGAAACATGGGAAAAAAACAATCTGATTAGAAAAATGTTCATCGGAAAATAAGTTAAATCCAAATGCTTATGTTTAAATACATACATAGAAAAATTGAGTACCATAAAAGTGTAAGCAATGAATGAAAGGAAAGCTTTAAAAAGTAATAACTAAAAAAGTAATTATGTGTGTTTATTATTCGAACAGATGTTGGCACTCTAAGTCCCTAACTACCAGAGCAACCACTCAATTATGTTAAAAGGTGGTGCAAATAACAGTTACCTAAAGAAAGTTTTGAAAAAAAACGAGAGATTTATATGTGTTTACTGGCTTAAACCTCAACCTTATAAGTTAGTACCCATTTAGTGACAAAGTAGCTACTGTAGCACATGTTTTATAATATATAAAACACTTGACCGTTTTAATAATTAAATAACCATTTTACACATCAAAACTTTGTCTCTCTCATGTCATATCAATAAATAATTATGTTTGATACTGAACGTTTTTCTTGACAAATGATCCATCACAAACTCAAAACAAAAACCAACGTGATTTCTCCAATCTGAAAGATATTCAATGAATGCATACCTCAAATTTTTAAGAAACTAAATTATTAAAATTCATCCCAATAAAAAAATTGACACTTTAGAGACTTGATATTCATATTAAATAAATGTATAAAGATTATAAGGGTAGCGTATAGATCGTACATGTAACACACCCATAGTGAATTTCAAAAATTTTGCTTTCATAAAACTTATTTAGTAGATCATAGATGTCTCCTTTGTTGTTTAATATCGTTTGGCTTGGGTAACATGCTGCTCATGTGCTACATACAATAATAGAAATGCAAATCTTCACAAAATAGACTTGTATGGTGGTTTTTGGACCTGAATGTTACTGGATTGTTGTCGCATAACCCTAAGAATAAACAACTAGCCAGAAAATGAAGCATCGGCGGGTAACGATTGTATTCCTTAATCTTGCTTAGGGGGCTCTAAGTTTTGATTGTCGGGTGTATATGGTTGGCGATCTGCTAGGATCTTCTTTGTTCGCTCTAAAACTCCAAAGAATATTGAACCTCCGATCCCTATCCACAGCACCCGTGGCCCGATACCCTACAAGATTATACAGATACCATTATCTCATGTCACAAAGGTCAGCCAGCTGGTATTTTAGACTGATTTACCTATACAAATAGGTTGATTTAAGTTATGTTTCATCTCAAATGGATTGAATGAAACTAAAAACAATAAGTAAAAAGGAAATGGGTCAAACAGATCCAACACTTCCAAATTGTATTTTTAATGCATATTATCTAGTAATTTGATTTATTTTAGAAAAGGTTATTACTATTATTATTAATATTATTATTGTTACTTCTACAATTATTAATATAGTTTTTATAATCATTTTAATGCATAAAATATATATACAAAAATGAATTTGGACAAAAAAGCATTTTGGATCAAATCAACCTCGTCTGTACAAGAAGGTCACTCATTTTGATCCATCACCAACCCGCCTACTTTGCCTCCACAGAGGAGTTGTATGTTCTGGTTTTGGCTTTTGACAAGATAACGTATCTTCTTGTTGGTTATTTTAACTACTTTCTTTGTACCATTATCAACCAGATGTGAGACATTTTCTTATTTCTTTCTGAACACCATTGTAAATGTAATTCAATAATGAAAATGCCAGAAAATTAAGCCTGAACCCAATCCAAAAACCATACTTACTTGTGTTGATGACAGTATGACAACCAACTACTTTATGGTGAGAATGATTCCAAAAACAAAATGAAACAATGTTTATAGGAAAATCCAAAAGGAAATTGTTGTGGTTTTCGATATTAGCGAAAATCTTTTTGTAAATATGCTTGAGGGGGGTTTCTAATTTTCTATAATTTTTCAAGATGATGAAGATCACATACCTTCAAAAGGGCAGGGGGTCCTTCTTCTTTTATGATTGTCTGAACACAATCGACTATCCCTTTGTACTGGTTTGCTGATCCCTGAGTCATTAACCTAGTTTTTATGACATCAAGTGGTGTTGTTATAGCTCCCGTAAGTGCACCTACAAGAACACAAAACACATAACTGTAACAGATGAAGGAGTTGAATATTGAAGCTGGATGCAAGTGAAAAGATTTTGGTATTTAAAATTTTCTATCAGGCAATTACAATACATACCACAACACAATTCCTTGTTTCGGCATGTTACATAATGGTATTCTAGACATTTCACAAACCGCCCAAACAACTTAACGGAACTATGTGGTTCAATATTTAAACAGGTGTGTATTTCACATGCGATGGAAGTATCATTCTTATTTCTACTATATTTAAACGGGAGCATAATTACCAGCAAAGGCACCAATTGCTGCATTCTCAGGATCATTGAGGTCCCTACGTGCCTGGCAGAAATTAAGTACTGATCAAATTTTGAGTATAGAACAGAATAGTTTTTGGATTATTTTGAATTTGTAATGCAATTAGAAAATTTTGTAACTGTGCAGCCAAAAATAAAATTTTAAAGAATATACTTACTGCCAATTTATAGCCAAGTCGAAGTTGCTCATATATACAAAACTGGATAGCATCAAAAGGCAAATCTCGTAGGAGAAAAGATCCATATCCCTAGTTAACCAATGTGAAGGTCAGAATTCATGCTTTTTTTTATTTTAAATACCATTTCGTTCTTTAAAACAGAAAATAAAAATATGCCGGCACGAACTTATCTTTTGGAATGTCCTGTAAAGATTACAACGGTTTTTAGAAATATTTTAAGCTAAAAGTCACTAACTTGTCTATTATCATCATTAATATAATTGTCTGGGTTCTGAAATATTCATTATTGTCTTCATTGGATGGTAATTTAGATGCTGGAAAATAGTCAGAACATTTAACTACATGTCAAGACAAAACTCTACATGTTTCATGGAACTTGTGTGTGTAAATGCAACAATTTAAAACATAATGTCTATTTATAAGATATATATGTGTGCATACGCTTGTTACTTAGAGAAAGATTCATACCGCATATAGACCTTTAAAACCCTCCTTGGAAACAATAAGCCGGACTGCATCAGGAGCTGAAGCAAATTGACGAGTCTGCATTCTTTGCTTTACAACCTATTTTACCAAATTAAGTGAAAGCAGAATAAGAAACACTGTAATGTGCTAGAATATGAAGCGTCAATGACAACCCACTTATATAGATATGAGTTGGTTTGGGTTGTATTTTATAGGTCGCGGGTCAAATGGGTTGATCGGTTAAAAGGCCAAAAGTCACATAAAAACTATACATGGTTAATAATTTGCAGCGTGCCAACCCTAGACTCGACACATAAAAGCACCCAGATCAAGCTATTATGACCCCATTACAGTAACTGCCCATTTTGCCACCTCTAAAGAAATTATCCGTACCTCTGTTGGAACGCGTACAAGAGATGCAGCCACTCCTCCAATTGCACCAGCGGTCTACAAAACATTTTGCAAGTCTTAAGTATAAAAAAAGGCTCGCGTAAAGGCATCGCAGAAAACAATAAAACAATTTCTGTAAGCAGTAAAGCTTATTTTTTATTTCTATCCTTGATACATTTTTGTGGAACAAATATGTGACTAGTCATTACATCAATATTCTAACTCTGTACATACGTCAGCACCATTTCCATCTCATGGAACGTAGAGGGAATCAATCTTACCAGATGTGCAACAGCACTAAGATTCTCAGGAAGTAACTTCAACAATTTCTTTTTTGCAGGTTCATAAACGCCTACAAACAAGGCAGAGGCTCTACATACAAAATCGAACAAAAGAATTAAAATATAACAGACGAAAATGTATGATCTTAAGATTTGAAAGCATATATAGCAATCTTAACTTGAATCAAATTTAGAAGTCAGTTTTAAATACACAAAGAGTGAAAAAACACTATAGCAGTATATTCTTACGGTAATACACCAACAAGATTCCCAGCCAATCCTGAATATAGGCCCTGGAGGACAATCTTTCCTCCACCACGTGCTGCCTACATAATATATAATGTTGATAAAATTAATTTATTAACATGCTGGATACACTTGCATGTAATGACATAATCTAACCTAATTACCCTCAAAATGAGTAATTCAACTTTTATTTCCATTCTTCCCCAAGTATTGCCAATTAGAAGCAGTCGACTCCAAGATAACTACTTCTATTATACAACATATATATATTAAATGATACATAGTTATTTAATGGTTTAGGAAAATAATGTGTATAGATTTAAGGCAGAAAACACATAACTTAGTTTAGTATAAAACCCCTTGACAGGGAGAAATTGCTACCAGATTTTAGTGGAGCACTGGAACGTTCTAGAACATACCTGTAGTCTGGTCTTTATGGTATCAATTGGGTACAAAGCTGTTTCAACAACAACTCCAGCTGTACCTCCTGCTATGAAACCCTCTGCACATCACATGAATAGTTAGAACATAAAATTATCGATATATTTCAACTCATATCTAGAATTACCGGTATGTGCTTTTGTAGTCATTACAAGATAATAATAGCATAACTTTGGTTCACAAATTTCCCCTAAAGAGGAGCATCTCACATGTTTGACTAGTAGTCAGAAACTTTCTGATAGAAACTGAAATTCGATTAGATGAAACAAGGAAATTACAGGATAGTCGGCCCGATTCGAGAGAGGCTAGTCTCCAATTACAATACATAAGAACCCTAACTTTGATAAACAAAAACATGAATCACACACCAATGCAGAAAACACCATACTTAAACTTAATTTAGATGGAGGAAATAGTTGCTTTCCTATTCCCTGAATTTGTGGATCACCCCACCTCCTTTTTCAAATATTTTCCCTCCATTTACTTTCCCTCCCATTAACAGCTAACCCAACTCAGTTTGACCCAAACAAAGGGTTCGGGCCTGTATCAATACTTCCTGCCCCAAAATCCGACTTGTCCTCGAGTCGGTTTGTGAGAAAACGAAGGTGCCCATCCTGTTGATTGTTGTGCCAAGCAATCAGCCACTCAATTGCAGCCTGTTGAAACAACAAATAACATGTTTGTGAACCAACAGAAGACAGAAAACAGGCCTATGAATTTCTGGGCAGCAACATATTATCAGGCTTCCCAGGCACAATGTTATTATTTTTGATGGACCCAGTAGATGAAGGCCTTGCAATGGGTGGCCTAGACCTGCCACGTCCAATGGTACCCTCAACCTGCATTTTCTTTAGCCTGAATCCCAGTACAGCCTGGAGAGAACCCAGTCCAGTAGAGTTTGCCTCCATCCTGTGGCAAGGCCTCCCTTTTTCACAGGTATCTAGATCACACTCCGATGTTACTCTTGTGGAGCTTGAATGTGTTTGAGTTTCGCCATGATTATCTTCCTTTGTGTTGCCTGTTTGTGTTTCTAAAGGAACTTCCTTGGCATCCATGCAAGCCTTGATTGCTAAAACATCATCCATCAAGGCTACCAGAGAATCTAAACGTGCTACAATAGCCGCTAATTGAGCAACGATAGCATCTTCAGATAGGGTTTGAGGTGCCATTCGTTTCCCGGCAATGGAACCAAATGATAGAAACTGAAATTCGATTAGATGAAACAAGGAAATTACAGGATAGTCGGCCCGATTCGAGAGGGGTTAGTCTCCAATTACAATATATAAGAACCCTAACTTTGATAAACAAAAACATGAATCACACACCAATGCAGAAAACATCATACTTAAAGTAATTTAGATGGAGGGAATAGTTGCTTCCGTATTCCCTGAATTTGTGGATCACCCCACCTCCTTTTTCAAATATTTTCCCTCCTATTAACAGCTAACCCAACTCAGTTTGACCCAAACAATGGGTTCGGGCCTGTATCACTTTCACTACACAATGGTCAATCAGATGCTAACTTAATTTAGGGCGGAGAGAATAGCAATTAAAAATGATTTAACGTTACAGAATTAATCATTGTATGATAAACCAAAAACATAAAAATATGGCAAGGATCATAGAGTTCATACTTAATAACAAATATTTTAGAATTAATATTAAAGCAATACCAAATACAGTTCGTAGGAAATCAATTGGTTTATCTTCTCCTATGCTGACTGATGCAAAAGACTTTTTTGGTATCAACTGCAGCCTTTGTGCTTTCCCATTTGATACATCTGCAAAACCACAGACCTGCTCAAACAAGAACCACAAAATAAATGGCACTAACCAAGACATAACTTAAAAACATATAATTAGACTTGGTGGTATAGCTATAGGTATTCTACATAGGTCAGTGTATATATCTTCATGACAAGAAAATTTAGTTGGTGAATTTGATTAGAGGCATTTTAGACATGACAGTGTCTATATCTTCATGACAAGAATATAAACCTGTACAGATTCATGATGGCTTAATGCACTTGATGCTTAATCTATAAACAAAATCTAAATAGGAATGCAGCGTTTTTCCTTACTTCATTCACTATGTTTATTTAGATAAACTTAAATGTGACATATTGCTTCTAAAGTTCTCAAATGATGAATGATGATATACCTCGTGTTATTATGATAATACCTCACTCTCATTCTCATTCTCATTCAGGTCATAAGAAAATTACTTTCTGTTACACGAACTCATTAAAATCCTGAAATGAAGTGGATTTGCTAAAGAAAAAGATCTTAAACTTGTTGATATAGAACCATCAACCATGATATACTTAAATAGGGTGAAAATTGACAAAGGTTGATTACATATAAACACATTATTGGTCCATTACTCTAGTAGGATTGCATATAGCTCTTGAAATGTAACTTCAAAAGTGACATCAGTTTGTGGCCACTTTGAATTTGACATATATTAAAAATACACTGGAGAGTGGCCGTTCCACAATTAAGATCCAACTTCTAGATTTCACAAAACCACAAACTTATTGAGAAACCAAAAAGTGGTAACTACCCCCTTTGTCCCAAATAACTGCAAATAAATTATTTCCCATAAGTTGTTTTCTACACAGAAAAGTTTACAAGCTAAAGTAGCCATTAAAAACAATAATATTAAGTTTTGCCAGCAAATTCTCTTTCTTCATCCTTACTGTAAGCACTTGAGTAGTTTCCATTTCATTTTATTAAACTGCAAGGTTAATTAGCAAAAAAAAAAAACAGAACAAACACACTAAACGTACCACTACAATCAGAGTTAACAACAATTAGCCACATTAATTAGTGAATTAATTTTATTAGCAATTAACCCTAGCTAGGTAAACCATATGTTCATCCAAACATGCTCGCATGGCGTCGAATAATCGACTTCGTTTCACGACAAATTGAATTACACCACACTCCCATCAGTAATCGTAAAATTAGTTCAAAATGATCAACAGATGATACAATTCCACTAACTGCACGACATTCTGAGACGTTATAACTTACCTGATGACGACATTGATGAGTTGTTGGAGTCAAGAGTTAGCGGACCCATGAACCTCCGTAATGAAAGCTATCCACCTGCAGATTACAAACCCTAGGTTTATGAGGAACTGGAGATAATAACAAAGAAGATGAAGTTATATAGAAGAGCAAAATTCAACACAAGTGTACACTGAAAAGAATGCAGATGGCGGAAACGGTTGCAGGTTGTTGTCAGGAGACTATTTTGGTGAAGACATCATCTACATACAGATACAGATGGAGTAATGGAGATGAGGTAATATGACTATGAGCCTATGAGCCTATGAGGGGTGCAACCATGTTGGGCTAATGAGATTGGGCTTGGGTTAGGTTGGTGATCATTTTTTTACTTACTTGCCCTCTTGTTATAGGACTCGAGAGATGGGGAAATAAAGGCGGTATACTGAATCCGCAACCTGACTCGAACCCGTTGTCAAATCGGTTTCACTCCAACCCGGTTTCAATAGGATCCAACTCATAAGTTTAAGATCGGTTGTTCCCGGTAAGCACTGAACCGAAGAGTTGTTTGAAAATAACCGGTGGAATACAACCTAAAATGGTTTTAAAAAATTTGGTTTTGATTTTTGTTGACTCGACTGGACTGGTTTCAAACCCAAGTTTTATGTGTGTGTTACTTGATGTGTGTGCTTTAGTTTTTTTTCCTTCAAATTAGTTCAGGTTAAAACTAGTTGGTTTGATCAACCAATGTTTTTAAAACCGGACCAGACAGTGAACCGGACGTCTTACCGGTCCGACCACCGGTTCAACCGGTCTGGTTCCCGGTCCGACCGCCGGTTCAACCGGTCCGACCACTGGTTCAACAATAAAACGGTTTTAAACACCGAACCGGACCGGATCGGAGTCCGGTTCCCGGTCCAACCGGTCGGACCGGCCGGTCCGGTCCAGTTTTCAAAACCATGTGATCCTTACTGTTTATGAAACCATAACATAATTGGTCCCTGACACTAACTTCTATTAACTTTTTAAGTTATGTAGACTTGAAAAAACAAATATACCCTTAAATATAATAATAATATAATATATTTATAAAACCCAACCCACCCATATCCCGACCCACACCGTCGTCGGCTCCCCACCAACTTCAACTCACCACCGCTGACGCCGCCCCACCACTGCCGGTGCCCCACCAATACCGATACGTAAAGAACCGACATCGTCTACATCGCTACCACCGCCATCGGTGATCTCCTCGCGATCATCGAAAATGGCCCACAGGTGGATCACTGTGGCCAAATGTACGATTTGAAACAGAGTTCCCACGTTGTTCTTGTTCACACAGTTGGTCGAATGCAAACATTATTTGTCACACCCCAACCTTGACGGCGGAAGCGTCGAGATGTGAGGGTTAAAATTGTTCACAACCACATAACGCTATATTTAAATGTAAATATTAAAATTATGAGTTTCACAAGGAAATATGAGTTTCACAGGGAAATACAAACATAAGTCTCAAACATGAAATAAGTTCAAACATGAAATAAGTTTAAACATAAATCAAAACATAACATAACATTTTATTTATTTAACTAGGTCCAAGTCATAGTTTTATTGTAAGCTTCAAAAGACATTTTAAACTTGAGGGTTACCTGAAACATGATAAAAATAAAAGGTCAACAAAAAGTAGTTGGTGAGTTTCCAAGGTTTTCATACATAATATGATAAAGTTACAAGTAGTAATTCATGTCATAGGTCATAAATTAGTAAGGTTATAGAACACATATCGTTACAACCAAACCTCGACTTGATTACAAGTATATAAGATTGGCTAAGTGTATTTGGTTCCCATAATGAACAAGCATACGTCATCAGGAGCCGGCAATACCTCGACTTTAGCACCAAATAGGCTTGTCAGGCCCAAAGATCTAAGACGTCGTCAGGCTAGCTATAGTTAATGATTGCAAACAAAAATATGTATCTCATATAAACACTTACAACACACAAATAACCATGAAAAAAATATGAATTGCAAGTGCATTACAAGTCTCAAACGTTTATAAGTGTATAAAGTATAAGTATCATGTTTCACCCCAAAATAGTGTGAAAATATAAAAAGGGAGCAAGGAAACTCACATGTCAAATAAGTATATGATGAAGATTAATAAGATTAATATACGTCGTTCCAAGATAAAACATCACAAGGCACCTAAATATATCAATATTACAAGATTTGGGTTAATAATAAGTTTAACGATTTAACGCGAACTAAGGTATTAGAATTTGGAGGATTTTTTATAAAGTTAATAAATTCTTATATAAAAATATACTATTTTATAAACTTTACAAAACATATTTTAGAGAAGCTAAATCCTTTATAATTAACTTGTGATCTTTATTCATAAAATATATATTATTATCGTCATGATAAATCTCTAATTAAAGATAACATAAGGTCCAACATAAATTTATTCATCTTAAGGCATCATATAAATTTATAAAATATTCAATTATAACATTTGTAGATTTTTTATAATACAATGTTAAAATGCTTTACAATAATAAATTAAAAAAACATTTAAACGACTCTAAAAATATTTAAAGTTCATAAAAGTCATTTTTACAAACATTATAAATTTTTCATAATTAATTTAAGGCCAAAAAGGCTTTAAAAAATTTTATGAGGGTGCCCGGGTTCGAACCCGGGACCTCATGTATGTGGGGGTAATGCTCTAACTAGTGAACCAAGGCCTCAACCATGTACTAAGCTTCATTTTAAAACCTTAAAAACATTGCCAATAAAACTCTCAAATACCATATAAACCCTAGAATCGTTTACCCCCAAATCGAACCCCAATTTGTTCATGTAAACGTTTGCAATCATGGGGCTTTTGTTCCCCATGTTTAATCGAGCATATACATGTATCTAATTACCCGGTTACGTTCGAATTGAAGATAGCCATAAAAATGAACAGGTCGCGGTCGAGAAATGTGCAATCACAGTGTAAATGTTGATGATAACCCAATTAACTTTGTAGGTAGCTTTGTGTGATGTATTTGATGCAAAGCCCTTTGCCAATTTCGACATTTGAAGCTCGGAAGATGATGAACACGTTAGTTGCACGTCACGGTGTTTATGGTGATTGAACTCAATGATTGTGTGTGTTTCAGGTGCAATTAATAGTTGTAGTCAATTAAGGACAGATAGATAATCGTGTAAGTTGAATCAATTTGATTATTATTGAGTCATGAATGTCGAACGATTAGAATTTTAATGTCGAACGGTTACCGAGTTTGATCGACGACTTTAACTCGAATTAAATCTCATCAAATGTTCCAATCAGTTTCGGGGAGTAATTAGAATCGATTTGGCATACAAATTCAGAGGTTACAGGACGATTCGGGTGTCGCCGGGCTTTGCCGGAGCTGCTGCCGGCAGCTTGCCGGAAACGCGGGGTGACAATGGGAGGGGGGTTTGGGTTTTAATTAATTACACATTTGGTCCCTCAAATTTGAATTTCTTTTATTTTATGCTGAAACTTCAATTTAAAGTTTATAAATTGACATTAAGACCCCCTAAACTTTAACTACTTAAAGTTTTAAACATTGTTATGTTTAGTGACTCCTACAAATTATTTTTATTATTATTAACAATATTATTATTATTGTTACTATTATTTTAGTTATTATTATTTTCATTATTATTATTAGTATTATTATTATCAATATTATTATTATTAATATTATAATTGTTATCATTATTATTATTTAATTAACTTAGAAACTTTAATTTAAATAAGGAATCATACATAAATAGCCCACTAAGTTTCATAAATAGCATAAATAAACCTTATAAGAATTAACAAAATTAACTTTTAATTAATAGAAATACAAGATGTTACATTATTCATATTCTATCTGGCCATTTATTCAGTTTATGTTTATTGGATCACATCATGGTTGTTCGATTATTACATCCATTTTTTCATTAGCATTCACAGGAAAATGAACTATTGATGTGTGCACTATCCAAGCTTATATATGTCAACATACCAGACATGGTACTTTTTTGTTGGTGAGGCATTGGTATTTTTTCTTCGTATTCGTTTCTTTACAAACTAAACAAAGATAAACGAATATCTCGTCAAAACGATTCACGAACTGTTCCCTAAACGTTTAGTTTATTTGTAGTGCTGAAACCAGCTGTTAGCACCCTTTTTTGTGAACCGAGGCACTTACAATCTATGCTACTCCATCCAAAAGGCAATAATTGTTGTAAAATTGATTCAAATAAACTGGATGATCTGAGAGTCGTGAATAACACTTTCATATTAAAATTATTTGAGGTTCAATTTTCAATCGGATAAAGCTCATAAATTTAAGACAATAAACGAATTGACAAGAGGGTTTCTTGAACCGGAAAAGAAAAAAAATTGACGACCATATTTCAAATTCGTACTTATACAAGTATGGGGTTGCCCCCTTGGGACCCCCTTTGGAACAAGCTTCGCCCCCCTTGGAACCCCCATTGCTTAGGTGTTTCGCTCTTAAGAAGGTACAAATATCGAATATCATAAATATAGTCAAATAAATGTATACTCTGCACCTTCTGACTTGTTTAATAGATATAATTATCACATTGATCGACTAGTTAATACAATTACATTACAATATATAATAAGAATATTGTAAATCACTTTCATGCATCATAAACACTTAAATAACATAAGAGTTGGTTTGGCACTCGCTAAGAACGAACTACAAGGAAAATTATGAAGAGATCCAACCCATATTCAAAGTGAAAGCCACGTCAAATACTAAACCATCATTTATATATTTAACTCAAGTATCTTACAAAGCTTTTTATGCATTATAGTGCACAAGAGTTCCAAGTATTATAATACTACTCTACTATCATGATATGTGATTTAAACTTCATTTTTTAGGGTTAGTTTTTTCTTCTTCGAATGTCATTTAGAACTACACTCAACGCTCAAGTGAGTTTCGAGAAGATTTATTAGCTGTCCATACTAATTAAAACACTCCATATGTGACTCACTTAAAAACACAATCAAATATAAAATCACCATTGTAAAAAAACCAATATTAAATTAGATTTAAACTCAATACCTTAAAAAAATTCAAATCTAAGCCATTGCGCTCGTACATTAGACCTGAATACCCTCCGCTTACTTTTTTTACTTATTTAGATAAATTAGATAAATAATCACAAATCAAAATGATAACCTTTTGCTAACTTATTTTAATAATAACAAATCAAAATAATAAGATATTGGTGATGCCACCGTGGCAATCCATCGTAATCTCATACCACCGCGCGAAACTCAAAATCACAAAATATAAAAATCTCCACAACAATATTCAAACTCTTCAATCCCCACCGTTGATTCACCAACCCACAAACATCCACGGTCCACAACCTCAATCCGCATCACCTCATCTCCACCAATCACAACACACCCCCTCTTCATACATAAACAACTCCCAACCCACTTTCATCCCACACACCACTCTCATCTTCTTCCTCAACAACAAAACACCTCAAAACCCTAATCAAAAATGGCGCCAAAGGCAGAGAAGAAGCCGGCGGAGAAGAA
>BJCM01061642.1:0-40010 GCA_018326385.1 Flaveria bidentis
TTTCAAAACTACAAAGTTTGATAATCTCTTGCACCACACCTTCGGCCTCTTCCACTTCAGTGAAAGGGTAGCCTAAGAACTTCGCAAGTCGCTTCACATTATTCGCAGTATCTCGTTTCATGTCCTCGTATGTCAAGAATAAAACCCTTTCTGGGTGCTCTAAACTTGCCTTAAAGTACTCTTTCACATGGTCCCAATAAGGTCCGCTTGGCATGATGCCTTTACTAAACAGCTTAAACGCCTCTTCGAATGTTAATAGATCGTATGATTTGTCTCGCAACTTATTTGCAAAATGAAATGTAGAAACCAAAACATCTTTAGGGTTTCTACTTATGTAAACTAGACGACAACCAAGATGAAGAATGGACTGAGGCAAACAAGTGTAGGGCATATGTGTAGCAAAGAGACGTGGTGAATCTCCATCTACATAAGCACGAGTCTTTAAAAGAATATTACTTTCAATGTTAGGTAAACAAGTATGGGGGTTGGAGATGAGTAGAGGGTGACTTGAAGGATCGTTTACTTTATACCGATGTCTATTAACCAAAGCAAACATGAGCGCCTTGAGCCATGTTGTACCACATTTAGGTAGTGAGGCCAAATAGATATCGGTTGGGCGAGCTTTGAAAGTGTCTTGCAAGGCCATCACAGTTTCGACGGAGAATCTACGCCTTGAGTGATGCCAAAAGCCTTGGTACATGTACATGTTGTCGCTCATCCAACCTTTCTCCTTTGGAAGTGCTACAACCCTCTCTTTGTATCTGTCGAAAATAATGCCCATATTTGCCTTTTCTTCATCTTCATCATTCCATTTAGTTTCACATGAAGAAAGAGCAAAATCTATAGCCATTGACATTTGAAGGAATTTTGTTTAGGGAATCAAATGACACTTTCTTATTTATAAGGAAAATATCTGTTCCTTTATTTTTTATTTTCACATTCATATTAATATTACCCTTTTTCTTCAAAAAAAAAAAAAAGGCATGTAAAGAAAATATACACAATCACTAACTTTAGTAAACCCATGTATTACACATGTTGAATAAATAAAATATTGATATAATAAATATATTAATTATTAAATGATATTTTAAGATATAATATAACTGAAATTACGTATCAGAAATGACTATAAAAATAAAATAGTGATATCAACTTTTTAAAATTTTATTTTTAATTTTTTAAAAAAGATAAAACATTTTATTCTAAAACAAACCGTATAAAAATATCATTTTTAAAATTTTCTTATTACAACTTCCAATTTTGATTATTTTTTGTTTTAAAAAATTAACTTATCAAAAATATCAATTTATTTAGAAATAACCATAATAAATAGATTTTTTCTTAATTTATTATATATTAAAATGTATTAAAATAAAATTATTAGTAATTAAGATAATTATTTAATAGGAGAGAGAGGTAGGAAAAAATTAGTGACAATGATTTTGATGTTGACATGTGTCACCCACATTTACCATTTTATTAGAGTACTAAGATTATAATAATGATTATTTGAAGATGCGCGCCCCGCATGTTAATTATTTTAACACCCTTCATATATTCCTATATTACATTAAAATCGAGTGAGCAATAATTTAAATTATTAAAATACAATTTATCTATTAAAAAGACTTCTAGTAGTAACCAAACTTTCACTATTATTTTATTAATCTTAAAAAACAACTTCCAATGTAGTCTTTGATTGTTGTTAAAAAAATTATAAATAGTTGAGATAAGACTACCATGAAATTTGATTATTGTATTAAAAACATACTTCTATCATTTTTATCTATATACTAATCAAATTTTAAAATTAGTATAAACTATTATAAAAACTTCCACACAAATAAAACAATTGGTAACCTAAGTAGCAATATCAATTGTAAAAAATTGCTTGGATTTTTCTAAATATTATGTTGTAAAACTCATTATTAACTAAACTAAAATTAAAACATTTTGATAATTAAGGGAAAATATGAGTGACACGTGTAAGCACCATATTTATTTTTATTAATTTTTTTTTGATCTCTCTCTTATTAAATAACCATATTAATTACTAATAATATTATTTAGTTTACATTATGATTAGTATTTAATAAACTAAGAAAGACAACTTTTTATTAATGTTATTTTTATAGAGAGTCTTTTATAAAAAGATTTTTTTCTTTAAAAACAAACTATTTTTACGTAATATTTTAAAATTGGTTTTTTAAAGTAATTTTTTTATAAAACAAAAATAATTTAAATAGGGAGTTATAGTAAGAAAATTCTTAAAAATGAATAACTTTCAAAACATTATTTCAAAATAAAATGTTTAATTTATCCTTGAAAAAAACAAAAAAAAAAATTAGAAGTTCATATCATCATTTTATTACTTCAATCATATCATATCAATCATATCATATCTTAGTCTATCGTTTTATAATTTATAGTTTTTATTTTATTTAATATTTTATTCATCCAACACGTGTAATACACGGGTTTACTAAAAGCTAATAAGCCATATATAGTTTTAAAAACATATATGTAGAATAACAAATCATGTGGTGAAACAAACCACCAAACTGGATACTAAATGTATCTAATAGCGTCCTAGAAACAGGTATGGGTAAAAACAATTCCATTTTGATCCGTCAGTTTGTAACCTGTTTGGGTTATATATACATTAAATCAGGCCTTGAAACCGATCTGATCCGATCAGTACAGTTCTTTAGAACCCAGTTTTAAAACCGATCTAACTTTAATGTTCACTGTCTCATAACACCAGGTTCGGTTGGTCCCAAAACCGTTTTTGTGCACCTCAATGAACACTCATTTTGTGCATTAGGCCATGAGAGAACTCTGGCTTTTCAACAACATGCAGCAGGTTCAAATGAAAGTATGAAACAGATGCTAAAAAATTGATGTACATCAAACTATAAATTCCTGCTTTAATAATGGAAAGCCAAAATATAATTTAAAATTAGTATATAACCTGTACAAGACTATCATACAATTTGCCGATCATTGCTATATATTATCATCATTCGCCTGCGTAATAGAAAAGATAATAATATCAATTTTATAACCACATGTTTTTTATATAAATGTGGTTGGATTATACAAATTAAGGATTCATTTTACTCTTCAGGCAGAACTGTTGGTGCTGTAAATGTGGGTTCAAGATTCTCATTTACAATCTTTGTGGGATTTCAGGTTCATTGGGGTGTCTGTTGGTGCGTCAAGTCGTCATACTCTGCTATCGCATTGGATGTCAAAGAATTGGGGGTTTTAGGACCTTTTTGAGGCCTTGATTTCGTTGGTCCTTTTTCGGTTGCAGCTTTTCTCTGCAAATGAAATAAGTTAGTTTATCGGTACAAAGATATGTAGTAAAAAACAAAAAATGCTAATGTATCACGCGGACAATTGATGTCTATGTGAAAATTAAGGACCCAACTAGACATGGAAAACAGGCAAGTTAAAAGCAGGTATTTCTTAATGCAGGTCGGGTTAGGTTAACCTGAAACACTTTTATGGTGTCATCCAAAGAAAAGTAAAGCAATATAAGGGTAAACTATATATAACAAAAAAATAAGCTTCAACTTTCTTTAGCGAATTTAGCAACCAACTTTAAATCATGCACAAAATAGAAAACATGTTTTTTAAGCATAATTTCCAAGTTTACTTCAGTCACCAAGTTACACTTTATTGCCACTTGTAACCACCATTAACTCAATTATTTTGCAAATTTTTCAAACTTGTACAAAATATTTAGTTTTAAATCTATTGTTGACATACTAGTTGATGTGGCGGGCAACACGACATCAACTAGAATCATATCAGCGATTTACACAACTTCTTAAAATGAAGTTGGTTACAAAAACCTATAATAATTTGTAAGTTGGTATCTACTTGATTCAAAGCTAGTTTCCAAATAGAAGTGTAAAGCTTGTTCTAAATTTGTGCAGTTTAGACTTTTTATAAGTAATTCATGTGTCAACTGTCAAATATGATTACAAAAGCTGTATAGTTACGGCTATACTCTTATTACTTTGATCAGATGATTTAAGAGGTTTTATGCGATAAGACCATTTTATCAGCAACTTTCAACCTGTTGACCTATTATGATTCGTTTCCATACCTTCTTACTGGACATTGGTTTGTCAGCAGGAGAGGTTGTATATGCATCAGCCGGAGGTTCGGGAGCCGTAAGATCTTCAAAGCGAGCATCACCTTCATCATCTATCCTGATAGCTTTTGTCCCCCCTTTTCTCTTATGTCTATCTTTAACCTAAATATTGAACAATTGGAAGCATTGTAATCAAATTATTTCACTTGAAACAATCTCACATTCTCACAGATGAAAAACTAAACAAAGCTATTGTAGCCCACATACGAATTATATAAAATCTTTGACTAGAGTGCTTTCAAGTCAGATCCGACCCAGCCTGTTTACCCAACAGTGGGTTAATGTACCTGTGGAATTTCTTTTAGCTTTTGCTCCATTTGTGCATCATCAATGAGTAAAGAAATAACATCTTCCGGAGCCAATATGTCACCCTGTATATGACCACCGGTCATTACAAGTTGCTGAACTGTACTTTTTTGGCTAGCTCTATGTAAAATCTTTTCTTCAACTGTTTCTTTGCATATTAACCTATAAACTGTAACCTGCATCATGAAAAACATGAGTTTCAAAACCTAAATTATTAATCCCAGAATCAGTTATATTTGGACTAAAACAGGACCATATATATACAAAATATAATATTAGCAAAATATACAACATGAAGATGAGTATAAACATAGGTTAACACTTAACAGCAGATAAATCATGTAATCATTCGGGGTAATATTACCCCAACTTGCATTATTAATCAGGTGTGGTATGTTAAAAAAGCTATTGAGTAATAGAGGTAATAAAATGGGCTGGGAGGCTGAGCCGTGGGTCAAAATGGATGGTTTTGTGTCCTTAACACTTTTGTCCAAAATTAGGTTCTCTTTTATAAATAACTAGCATTTAAATTTGATTACAAAAAATAAGGTTTTGCTAGCATTTCAAATTTTTTAATAAGATGATTTAGGAGGTTATAGGCATGAACAATACACTCTGCGAGACCTTCAACCCATTTGACCCATTTCCTTAGCTGAAGTTTTCATACCCATTAGAGATAAAACATAGCCCAAATAACCCATCTGACCTGTTTTCTTTTTATAGCTAATTTAAATTTTAATTTACTTGTTTGACAGGTCACAGATAACACATAATCCGAAGAACTCGTTGACATGTTTTCTTTTTATCCATATTTACGTGACTTCTACGACGACCAGTTTGAGATAAAACATAACCAAAGGATATACCCATGCATAAATAAAATGGGTCGAAACATGTGAAATAGATGCTTCAGCAATATACATTGGCTTTACCTTAAAATGGAAAAGGAAAAAAAGTTACACATGAGAAAACTAACATCTTTGGTCTGACCCAAACGATGAGCCCTATCCATGGCTTGTAAATCCAATGTTGGGTTCCAATCACTTTCATAAAATATCACTGTGTCAGCAGCAGTCAAATTGATCCCAACTCCGCCAGCTCTTGTGCTTAGTAAAAATACAAAAATATCACTTCTACAAGAAGAAAACCAAGTGTTAAGCAAAGGCACACATATCTTTCAATATCATGCAGTTTGCCCTGAAAAAATGTAGCAATAAACTTGGGGAGACGTGACAAAGTAAGTTGAGAAATAGGAAATATTATTGATAATAATTATAATAATAATAATAATAATAATAATAATAATAACAATAATAATAACAATAATAATAATAATAATAATAATAACAATAATAATAATATAATAATAGTAATAATAATAGCAATAATAATAGTAATAATAATAATAATAATTATTATTATTATTATTATTACTATTATTATTATTATTATTATTATTATAATTATAATAATAATAATAATATAATATTCACACCTTAGTTGGAAGTCTTTGACCATATCCCTACGGTCTGTTATGGTAGAGGATCCATCAAGCCTTAAGTATCTATACTTCCTATAGTTCATATAGTCCTGCAAATTTAAGAGCAACTATCAATCCATCAAGAAAATAGAACATAAATATATCCAATAAAAACTAGCAACATTCATAACAAATCTACTCAGTAGCTAAGATTTACCCAATGCTCTCAGACACCATGGTTACAAAAGGTAACGAAAAATTGAAGAAGTTTTTGATACCTCAATAATGTTCAACATCTTTGTCATTTGCGCAAACAGGAGAACGCGATGATTTCCTGCACGCAAGCGCTTCAAGAGTATATCCAGAGTTTGGAGCTTCCCTGAATCCTAGAGGTTTAATCAAAATCAATTCAAGTTAGCAAATGACCATAAACGGACAGAGTAATCTGATTACATAAAGCAATTTTGACCCATGTACCTATACACATGTTGATTTGGTTATGTTTTATCTCTAACAGGTCAAAGTCAAAGTGTCAAACTAGTTAAGCTAAAAGGATATGGGTTGATAATCATCCAAAATGCATTCAACTGTAAAAAAACCTCCTATGTTGCTTTTCTAAAAGAAAATGCCAAGTAATTTTTGGAGTCAAAATACTTCATCCGTCCAAATATGGTTGTCCGAAAACAACAATGATACCATTTAAGATGTGAACAATTAATGAAGTTGTTTAGCTTTATTTCAATTTTACCTTTATGCATTTATGATACCATTAAACTTGAAAAACTTGCAAATATAAAAAAAAAATTAGATAAAGATGAAGTGGGAAAGTAGTAAATGCAACTATCTTTTTTGAAGGTGGAAAACTATTCTGGGACGAATAAAATTGTGAAGCAGGGAAGTACTTGACAATTGATGAAAAAGGTTTTGTGGGTCAGCCCAACCTGCTCTGAACAGCAGTAAAAGTAACTTGTTTTTAACCAAACCCATCTATTTGACCCATTACCCAACCGCATGCCCCCCACTCATTTTCCACTTCTGATAGAGATGTATTAGAGCATGCAAGAAACTATTAGATAGAATGTTAGATCTTTCATACTGTCAGCATCTTGGCAGGGTCGAAACTCTGCATAGGTGGACATGAACCAAAAATCTTGTGTGTGAGTTGGAGAGCAGGTTGCAGAACAGGCAGTTCTTCGTCAATTTCTTGTATCAAATGGTGAGGAGCACCATCTGGTTTTCTAGGTCCATTTGAGTCAGATGTGCGTGCAAATCCTAACAATAATCTCTTAATCCAAGGATTATGTAATTCCTCAACTTTTCTGTAAGCAAAATTTCTATCTGGGCAGTCTGTATCAATCTACCAATCACATAATGCACGTCAAATCATCAATAAAGGAAATATTATTTTATGGCAGTTGATATACTGATGATGGACATACTATGGTATCAAGGAATGATTACAAATGACTTTTAATTGGAAGGGTAAATATGATATTATGAAATTCAAAATGACGTGCAAAATTGTTAATTGCCTCTAAAGGTGTAGCGGTCCTTTTGAGGGTAGTAGGAACAACATGCTATACCCGAATAAACAAAAATATATTGAAGTAACACAAAAGGGAAGAGAGATTTATGCATGTGTACTTATAATATAATAATAACACTTACAGGAGGTGCTCTTATTGGTGGAATGAAAGAGAAAGCTGAATGAAGTAATCGAACATCAGATGCAAGTCTATCTTCATGTGAGAGTACAAACGCCTCAAATGGAGCATCCTTGGGTCCAGTTGCAAGTCTCCTTTTAAGAATATTGATTTCCGATTTTGATGGTAATAATAACATTCTTGTTACCGCCCTTACTTTTTCCTTCCCGATATAATTACACTCATCATCATTATTTTCCTCCTTTCCCATTATCAAGTCAACAAGCCCATCGAGAATATGTGAATCACATCTAGAAATTGAAAACATTAATTTTTCCATTAAAGAAGCAGTTGCTATGAATGATGCTTCTGCTGGTGAGAGATCAATCAATCGCGTAAATCCAAATGCTCCATTTTTATTGGAGGGCTCATTTTTGTCTTGCTTAAATATGGATTGATAAATGTTTAGTGGGGAGAATATGTTAAAATGTTTCTCAAAGGACTCTCTCTTGATACGATATTTTCCTCCTGATGAAAAGCCATCTAAGCTTTGCACCACTTCTTGGTATATTAGTTTCGGAATCTGGAAACAAAAAATTAATGATTAACTATTTAGTTTTGTTCCTGTGAGTGAAATGGGTTCCACACTATGACATTATGCACACTTGCCATAGCACATGAATTTGGTCAACTGGGTTTTCAACAAAGTTCTTTTTCTAATAAAAAAAATCAGATACAAGTAACTACCTTGTATGTAATAGGATTCTTAATCCCAGAGTAGTATACATCCTCCAATTCCCCAAATGGTGGTGGAAGTAGTGGATTTGGGATGTCTCCAAAATAGAAATATGAACTTCCTTCATTTCTCTCAAACAACTCAGGATGGTTACAAACCTGCCAAAACAAGGGACATAATGATTCAAACAGAAATAGAAAATGCTGATAAATTTGTTCTGAAAAGGGGTAAGAAGAGAGATGGATAGGGAAAGAAAAATTGCCTTTCTCAATTGGATGACAATATTCATCAAGTTCATAAACTTCTTCTCATTGAGTTGACCACGGTTGCTGTCAAACAACTCAACAAGAGAAATTTTGTTTTTTATAGCTTGGTAAAACGCTTGTTGTCGTGAACTCAATTTGCAATGCACTGTAATTTCAGTCTTCCGAGTTAACTCAGAAACCACATCCTTCTTAACACGCCGTAGCATGAAAGGCTTCAAAATGGCATGCTGGTGAAAAATTAAGAAAAAAAAACTAAGATTAGATGTATAGTCAACATATCATGTAAATAAGCAAATCTCAAGGGACTAATAACTAATTACTTACCAATCTGCTAAGTTGGTGCTCATTTAAAGTCCCACCATGTTCAGCATGGTTTTCAATACTGATGGATACACAGTGAAGCATGATCAGGGAGACAGTTGGAATATAAAAGGAATACAAGTTTTACAAATATCTTACCCTTTAGAAAACCACTCATTAAATTGTTCATGGCTGTCAAATAGAGTTGGCATGATGAAATGAAGGAGGGCCCACAACTCAGCCATGTTGTTTTGAACAGGTGTCCCAGTTAGTAACAGACGATTTCTACAATTGAAACTGAGTAGTGTCTTCCATCTTATACTGTTAGCACAGTTATATACAGTGAGAAATAGCAGCCAGAGATAACTTGAATAAAATGCACAAACGTGTATGACTTCAAATAAATTAGAGGTGGATCAGGTGGCCACTATGACCAATTTACTGGTGGAATGGGTCGATTGTACTGGTGCTACACCTCAAACAGGTCAGATTAAAAAGTTAGCCAAAAAGGGAGTAGGCGTAACCAGTCAAATGAGCTAAAAGTCGCCGAAAGTCTATTTTTAATGCATAGAACATCCTAATTTGTTTTATTCAAAGACTAAGAATATTGCTGTAAAAATATTATTATTATATAACACGCTAATTATTTAAATGAAAACTTTAAAACTAACAACGTCAACTTAACCACACCCAGCCCGTTTCCACCCAAACCTGTTTTCAACTGTTACCTGGTTGAACTTTTGATTGCCTGAGCTTCATCCAAGACCATATACTGCCATTTCACACGTCTGAAATACTTTTCATCAGATACTAGGAGTTGGTAGCTGGTAATAAGAATATGAAATCCAGCATCCCTGTTGAGTCAAAATTAAGTGAATTCAGCATGTCTGGAATATAATAAAACATGACATAGGCCGAAAACTCACAATTTATCAACAAACAAGAAATTTGTAATTCTCTATGACTTGTGAAAACTGAAAAGCTTAAGGCGTGTATGGTTTTTTTAACAGCTAAAGTCTTGAATCTCAAAACGCATCCTGAATATGTATATAGATTTAGTGGTGGCATCTAAAATACCTAAACGTAGAACCATTAGAGCACACCAATGCATGTATTTATCTAGTTGACTAGTTTTGTTAAAAAAACTTCATAAAATTTAATCAAAATGTTTACTAGAAAACATATCAAAATCACATTAAAAAAACAAATAAAATGAGAAAAATAGATACCCATTAGTTTCATGTTACTATTGGCCTCAAAGTGTGAGGTTAGAAATAAGACATTATAGACTGTTTGGTTATCAATTCCCCTGGTTTCGCTTTATCTTCTCAACTGCACCTCAGAAATTTTTACGAGTGGTCTTATCGATTCGCGTATACGAAAAGAATACGTAGAAAAGCAACCACCTAACAATCAACTAGGTTATATGGCTGACTAGATTGCAGTCAGCAATTCACTTGCATGTGTATGTTGACTCAAAGTAAACAATATAATGGGAAAGCATAAGAGTTTGTTGTTTAAAGGAAGCTTGAAGGTTCAGACCTTTAGAGAATCATAATTTTGAGCATTGTTTATAATATAACTTATCACAAAGAAAAACAGGAAAAAATATCAATGCAAATTAATAAAAACAAAATATGAAGAACCAAGGTGAGAGATGAGTACCTACGATAAAGTCGCTTTGGGTTTATGTTTTTCCTAAGTATTGTCCGTTCCTGTATACCACCCCAATAAGGAAGTGTTTTTAGGTCGGGGCAGAATCGTCCTATTTCATCAGCCCAGTTGTTCAAGACAGAAGTAGGTGCAACAACCAGAAACGGGCCCCATATATTTTTCTCCTACAAAAGAACATACTCATTGCAAGTTATAATAACTAAAACAGTAGAGATCAGACGTATAAGTGACAACTTTGACCCTTGTACTTACAAATCGGTCAAGCTGAGTATGGTTTATCACAACCAGTTTTGAGTGAAGAACTTTATTTAAAAGGGGAACAAGTCAAACACATTAAAAATACCCAGTCTATTTTCAAATGCATACTACCTTCTAAACTAGTTTTATTCAAAAATTCAGATTATCATTGCAACAATATTTCCTTGTAGTCAATACAACACATCAATTATTAATAAAATTCTAAAGAAAAATTAACAAAAAGTATGAACTGGTCAACCCAACCAGCACGTTTCAGATAAGATGCCCCCATTAACCAACATGACCGTCTTTCCACCAATAATCAGAGTTTCAGGTTGTTTACTTACTTCAGCCAAATGAGCCAAGAATGCCATTGCTTGAATAGTCTTCCCAAGGCCCATCTCATCAGCAAGAATACCATTTAGACCCTATCAGACAACAGTCAATAGCTGAAAATGACAATAGGAAAGAAGGGTAAAATTGGAAAAATGACCATTAGGGACTACTTCATTACCTGCTCATAACAGTTCACCAGCCACTGGAGACCTTTTAGCTGATACTCTTTCAGAGAACCTTTAAATAATTCGGGCGTCTGTACAGAAGAGGCTACCGGCATGGTTGACCTGAAAAAATTTAGAGCAGATATCCATTTAAGCAAATAAAACTACTGTAAGAATTTGGGGGGCATTTAGTTTGTAATTAGGAGTCGCTATGGATATGGGTTCAATAATAGGATGAAATGGGAATGGAAATAGATTTCTAGACTCATTCTCCTTGGTGGGTTTTAGAACAAAAATCAATCCTGCATTCCCATACCCATAAACCAAACACTACCTTACAGCATGTATACACTAGAAATTGGAAGGAAAAAAACATACGGGTGCAATAAATCCATGTTGCTAGATCCAGCAACTGAAGAATCATGTTGTTCTGGGTCCTCAACACCTGAAGCTTGACGTAACTTTGAACATTCATCATCAAATGCACTTGTGATCTTTTTCTGTTTGGAAACTGCATCTTGGGCTGCTTTCAGGGCCTCTATTTTCATTTGGGCCTCTTCAGGATCTTCTTCAGTTGCAACAGCTTCTGAAGAACTCATGAGTGCTTCTTGATCATTTGTTTTATCATTTTCGAGTAAAGTTTCAGGCGGTTGAGAAGATGACTTGTTCTGCATGAAGTGACCATAAAGTTCTGTTTGAGATAATAAAAAGTTTAATCTCTGTTGCTGGCGTTTGGCTTCACGAAGCTCCTGCTCACGTTTCAAAGCTTCAGCAGCTTCTTTTTCTTCTCTTTTTCTAATCTCAGCCTGAGTGACGGATTCAATATAAGTGAAATTATTCCACAATCAAAAAAATCAAAAAACTTACTACAATTTTTTTTCCTAAGTATGTTATATGTGAACATCATTCGTATAACAGGCAGATTAGTGTTGGTCTATAAGAAACATAAACAAAGACAGAAACAAGAAAAATATGTAGATGCATCTTAACATAAACAATACTTCTTGGTTGAACATTCTTTCACCTCCTATAAGCACTCAGCATGAAGATTCATAAAGTTGTAACTGACCAACAATAATGAACAAAGAAGTAGAAATTTATAGCTAGCAAGCAATGCAAAAAGTTAATCATTTATGGTTTAATCAACCCAACAACTGCAAGTTAATGAACGGTGAAGAACTTTTACCTTTTTCTTCTTATATAAAAATACGCTTATTTCTTGCAAGCAAATACGCATACGGCATATGTATAAAATGTGACAAATTAGCAAAAGTGTTAAAAACTACTTAATACTTTCTTGTAAACATTTATAATGAAGTTTATGTAGGCAGTTATGTCAAATAAATTTAGAGCGAAAATACATTACCATCTCTTTATCCACTCTTTTCCAAAACACCAACATATCTCGTGCAAGTTTCCGTGTGCGAATTGAAGCACCCCTCATTAACTTAAGTGATCTGCTCACCTTCATTTTTACCTGGAAGAAAGAAAAGCTTGAGCATCAAATGAAAGTAATACATGAATTCTAAAGAGCTAGCACTTAAAACTAACTAACTGCATTTTGACTAATGCTTGTAGATTCAATATAATATGAGTGACATAAAGTACCTCTCTTTGGCAGTTCTCAGAAAATCTCTTTGCATCAGTTAATTGCTTTCTATGAAAATTGATAAAGAATCTGTGGTGTTTTGGTATGTCTTTTCTGACCATACTCACCCAATATTTATCAACTCTATCCATCTCCTCTTTCTCAAATCCGAACGAATCTTTCTTCCCATTTTGCTTCTTAGGTAAACTACGTTCAATAATCTAGAGATCATATAATTCAAGAAACATCAAGTCAACAAATCCTAATGAACCATACAATTCAGCATCTAGGGACAAAGTACAAACCTCATACGTGTCACCTTTCTCCAACACCTTGACGTAGTGCACCTGCAGCACTCCACTTTCTGACATAATAAACCGCCTAAACTTGCCAGCCGCGCCCTCAGGAGCAGAATATGAATCCAATGCAACATCACTGACTTTAAGACTGAAGTTTTGTTGGGAGTTATTTGATGTTTTGGAACTTAATCTTGCCCAAAGAGATTCAAATTGTGGTTTGGGCTCACCCATTCCTGATCCACTTCTGGGCCCAAACCTTTTGTCAGCGGACATCATTGAAGCTAAGGAGCCCAAATCAAGGCTGCCCGTAAGGTAAAACTCCTCCACTTGGATATCTGATGTTCTAGGCAAGTTTAATGAGCTGGCTAGCATTTCATAAGTTGGAGGAATCTTGTAAGTGACACCATTCCCGATATCCAAAAAAGCATGTTCATAAACTGACCTGCAGATTAAGGTAAAATGACTAAGACATGTTATACATCTGAGTACCCAACCAATCACTTAGAAGGTGTTTGGATGTACGTTTTGAAAGCAACTATGTGATATAAAATAGTCATAAACATATAATCAACTCCAAAATGCATATCAAAACACCGTTTTACAATACAAACAATACAAACCTATCGAAGCCATACTCCGGAGAAAAATCTGCTTCTTTGTAATGCCCTACGTTTTGAGGTACCATTTCAATCTTGTGTGTTCCCGGACGGCCATTGCCCAGTTTCTGATCCTTTGATCCAATACCACCCTTATTGCCGAGTATCCCATTACGTGTGGAAGCAGATGATGGAAAATTATTATTTTTGTGTCTTCTCTTGTACTTATGGACATGCTCACCAAGCATTGCTCTATATCTCTCCTCAGAGAAATACTCATCATAACTGCCATCCTGGTCCTCATCACTGCTATACATATTTCTCCTCTTTCTCTTTTCCAGCATCATTCCATTATTTCGGTCCGTCATTGGTACACCTGCTGCAATCCAAATCATTAACTTCATTATACACATTTAATCTCCCCTTCATCAATCCTCAATCATCCAATCACTAGATACAATACAAGTATACAACTAACTAAACCAACAGCCGATTCCCTTTATTAATCAATTAAACAGATACCGATAAAGGATGATCATCTCAAACCTGTAATCGAGTCATTTCACTGTAATTTTAATAAAAATCTACAGATAGACCAAATGCATACCTCGGTTACCTCTGCTCTCACCCTGACTACTATTCGCGTAAGAATCAAACTCGTCACCTTGAGGCAGTTGAAACTTCGTCAGAGACTACAAACACACCATAATTACGTCATAAAAACCAAAACACGAACGAAATCGCATAAAACCTAACTTCAGTCAAGCAATTCACCACTAACAAACGAATCACCAAAATCGCAGAAGTTCAAACAAGAATTCAAAGAAGAAAATACATAAACACAAATACATACCTCGAGATTGAAGAGATTCGAATAGCTATACGAGTTCGTAAGTCGCCGATCTGAGTCCATACGGCGACAGCAATCGGCTCTCTGAAGAAAACGTAAAGTGAAAACGTAGGTATGTGAGGAGAACAATAAGTATAATAATAACAATAATAATGATAATAATGGATTTTGATTGAGGATATAGAGAGAGAAATAGAAACCCTAGGTCTAATGGAGAAGAAGGCGGAGGAGGTGCGCAGGATAAGAAGCTACAGGCGTAGAAGTGAGGTGACATGGTAGTTTGATTAGGGGGGTGGTGCTAATGTGAGCGGGTAGTGGATATTGATTGATAACGTGAGCCTGTGTGTATTTCGTTTTGAAGTAGACCCAAATCGCAGGTTGTTTGTTAAGATCAACTTCTCGGCCTCTGTACAGATAGGAGGTTGTTGGGGTTGGTTAAGGTGCGGTCTGGTGCACTGTAAATGTTTTGTGGTAATTTGTGGATTTTATCCACGTGGCGATCTTAGCGGTGTGAGATTGTTTAAATTTGGGTTTTGATGAAGTGGTTAGTGGCTAATAAAATTGTTAAATATTTATTATGTTCAAGTTGTGTAGAAGAAAAATATTGATCCAAGGTTTCTTCTTGGTTGTTTTATATTTGGATTTGTTCTAAGATTATATGCAGTGAGATGTGATGGATTGAGGTGACGGTTTAATTATGTCTAGAACATCACCCTTTGTGTGTGATGGGTGCTGAAGTGATGGTGGTCTCAAGCGTTGGCGTAGATGTTTTCGTGAGGGGAGATTTTTTTATTTTTTTACTTTTTGGTTTCAATCATTAATCATAATGTTACACTCCATCATTATATTTTTATTACATTATATTTACACAAACACTATTACTTTCCTTAAACGTTATAAAAACCATTGTTAATGAGCCGTCAATGTAACACTGTTTTTCATCAATGTCACGCAATACGGGTGGCATAAGGATCAAATGTGACAAGGAGTAAGGGTCAAATTCGACGGTAGTTTACAAGTAAAAAGATTGGGTATAAATATAAGGGAAAGAGTAAAGAGACAATAGTTATACAAGTAAAATGAATCGATGACATATATTCTACTAGTTGGTAACCTTTTTTAGAGAAAATCACAAAAGTAGTAATTTGTTGACGATGATATACCATGTTAGAGAAAAATAATATTTGTTTATTCTTTTTTTATCTGACTTGCTTTCTATTAATTCATATCGTAAAAGCATGTTTAGTATTTAAGATCATATGTATCAGCACCTATTCAACATCATTTTTTTTTGCCAAAGACATGTGTAATAGTTAACGTTCTTTAATGCGATTAATCGTGACCCAATTATGAGATGTATGAGAAGTTATGGTGTTACGTTGGAAACACATCTCACTTTATAATGCTTATATTGGTGGTGGTGTAAGGGCATTTTATGATGCTACAATGCCCCTTAATGCTCCATTACTTATACCCTCCAATAACAATACTAATATGCTTGAGGGTTAAGCATGTGTACGAACATAAAAAGAAGAGTTAATTACATAAATAGTTCTTGTGGTTTATTCAAAGTAACACTAACTTATAAAAAGAAGAGTTAATTACAGGTTGGGGTACTAAGCAAATAAAATAACACGTTTGGGTTTTGCAGTTTTAATTTGTAACGAGTTTGAATATTAACATTAACTTCTATTAATTTTTCTGTTACGTTCAAGGGCATTTCAGTCATTTTACATTTAAGGGACTGATTATGTAACTTAAGTGAGGAGTTACTTCTATAAATTACTTAAATATTATATGTGTATATATAATATTCTAATACCCCATTGATGCAAACAACCACCTACCACCATGGCCATCACCAACGTCGCCCCCCACTAACGTCGGTCGCCACCAACGCCGACCGCCACACCACCGTCAACCCCCACTACCACTAATGACCCCCACCATTACCAACCACTGGTCGCCACCACCATCACTGCCACCTGGTCACCGCTGGCGACTCCTACCACCACTGACGATTCAATTAGGGTTTAAATGGTAGGTGTTCAATGATTCAATGTTGTTTTAGATCTAGGTTTGGGTTCACTGTTTCAGATCTTATGACCATTCAATTAAGGTTCAGATCTAGGTTTGGGTGCTTATGGGTGTTGGGTGGTGGCTAGTAGGCAGGAAGGTCAACATGCTTCTTATGACCATTGCGTAGATGGTGGTGATGGTGGTGTCGTGGGTGTTTGATGGACGCTAGTGGGTAGGAGGGTTGGGTGGTGGGTAGGAGGGTTGGTGAGTGAAGGTGGGTAAATGGTGGTGATGGTAGCTGGTGGCTGGTGGTGATGGTGGCTGACAGGGATATATGATGGTGATAGTGGGTCAATGATAGTAATTACACAAATAGTTCATGATAAAAGAGAAATATATAATTGTAATACTAATAAATCCAAAGGTATTTTATTTATTTCATTTAAATTTAACATAAAACTTAACGTTTGTTAGTTTTAATACCCATTTTTGTTACAAAATTAATAACATAATACCCAAACCTCTTACAAAAAACCTTTAGTACCCAAGTATATTATTTTGAATAAACCACATGAACTATTTATGTAATTAACTCTACAAAAACTAAAAGTTATTCATAGGTTTAGGCATAGTGTGAAGTGTCCATTCACATGTAGGGAGGATGCAAAGTATGATCAATGGTTCACATTAAGAAGTATGGATATAAATGTTTTAAACTTCTTAATAAAATTAGGTGTTTGATTTTGTTGTTTTCTTTACAATATTCACCATAAAACACACACAAAGCATGATCATTATATCTTAAGGTTTCACTAGTTTTGATCATTAATGGCGAGTTTTCATTCATCTATCAAACACATTCCCTTTTTATCATCGCTTTTTTTACTATCATTCATCCTGCTCTCATTAGCAGCATTTGCATTTATTCTCCAATGGCGTGTTGAAGTCGATTACCACACATTCTCATCACGTTCTTTAGATCACACTGAATGTTCGAGTATGAATCGTACTCCGGATCAAAGTCGAGCAATTTCATTTCCCTATTTTAGGGATTTGAAATTCAATTGCAAACCCGATCTAAAACCTAAGGTAGTAATTGATATTTGTTTGTGTCTATTAAACTTTTGTGATTCGAATAAATGGATAAACATGTATACGTCGTTGGTATAGGTGTTTACAAAAATGTTGAAACATAGGGAACCATCCAAGCTGAAGCAATCCAACTTATGGTTTGTAACTTCAAACTGGCCATTTAAATCGATCTGATAGTTTAACCTTATTTTTTTATTTTATATTTCAATATTAAATTCATTAATCATTTTTATTATTTAAAATCTTTTAATACAAAGTAATTATTTTAAAAAAATTAAAAAATGAGTTCAAATTATTAAACAGCTAAAGGGGTTGGTCCGCATAACCTATCAATCCTTATTGGCTTGGTTTACCGACCAGTCAAACCAAACCATAAACATCTATAGTTACAGACGTCTCATTCTTTCTTTACAGCACGTACTCAGATCTGCAACTCCAGCTCACCTCTCCTTCCTCCTTCTTTCATCTAATCATCTATGATAGTCGACGTACTCATTACGATTGCTCTAACTAATCATGTGATTTGGCTGATGAGCATTGAGCTAAAAAGAACATGTGATTTATTGTGTCCTTATAATAATTACTCACATGCATAATGCCATATGTAGCAAACAAGTTCTTTACTCATTTCAATATATGATTTCTTCTCATCTAATATTATTTGTAACTTTGTAAATGACAGATATGCATTACTTCAACCACTTCTGATGGCTTAGAGCAAATACTACCATGGATTTATTATCATAAATTAATTGGTGTCACAAACTTTTTCTTATTTGTGGAAGGAAATGCTGCAAATCCACATGTTTCTAAAGTTCTAGAATCCATTCCTGTGAGTACATGTTTTATATTCATCTTCAGTCCCTTAGCGTTTTAAGATTGTCTTTTGTTAACTCTATTTTATTGCAGAAGGTGAAGGTGGTATATAGAACAAAAGAACTTGAAGAAGAACAAGCAAAGAGGTGGTTTATTTACTATATATAATATATATAATTTTCACTTGCTTTTGTCACATGAAATTGTGATCAAATATTTGTTTTATTTGAATATTGATCAGCCGAATGTGGAATGAGCCTTGGATGTCAAGCTACCTCTATAAACCATGCAACTATGAATTGTTTGTCAAGCAATATCTCAATATGGAAATAGCTATTGTCATGGCAAGGGTGCGATGTTCTTTCTTTATATTATCTACTAATTTCTTTATATTATCTAGTAGGTTAAAGCCCATGTATTATATAAATAGAATAAATAGATCATATTAAAAGTATTAGTTTTATGAATATTTTATTTTATAGATATTTTTATCCATTGATTAAATAAAAGTATAATGAATATTTAAAAATTATAACACATAACGAATTAAAAATTATTACTTTATATTTAATATGTACTAATGTACTAATAAACTATTAAATAACTACATTTATATTTTAGATGTTTAATAATGTAGTTTACTTATTTACAATAATTATCATTTAATATGAGAGACAAGAAAAACAAATATAAATACATTTGTTTTAACATATTTTAGTTAAAAAGAAAAGTCATTATTTTTATGTATTTATTATGAGAGAGAGACGTGAAAATAATTTTTTTAATATGCTAAAATGATGACACGTGTTATTTGATATGCTAGAATAATGACACGTGTCTAAAAAAACTTTCTTTATTATAGGTTATAGATTTTTATAATTTTGTAGCGGTAAAAGGACACGGTATTGTGACCGGAGAAAGTGAGGGGAAAACCGGCCGAATATCATCCTTTGAACCCGGGGTGTGAAATTTGTCTTGACTCGGTGAAAAATTTTCACCGGGCAATTTATTTATAAATTTTATTTAGGTAATGTGTTGCACAGTGGGTGGGACAAATTTCACCTTTTATTTTAATGTTCAAGGCTTATCAAGACAAACAATTTTTACATTTTTTTAATCTCTGTTTCTATTTTCATTATTAAATTTAGAGTTGGAAAGCAGCTAAAATCCAAGTACACCTTTAATGGCCAGTATTTATACATAGACACGTCAAAATCAATATTCAAGTTTTTAAATAAGTATATTTAAATAATACCAATTAAAGCCTATTTTTTAAAGTATTTTTTGTTTCGTTAGCATTATCTTCTTCATGTATTTGTTAAAAGTTACAAACTTAAAAATTTTTTTGAAACAAACATGGAAAAATTGGAAACAACATGCACAACAGAAAAAAAATAGTGAATATAAAAAAAATTGAAGTGACTTTGATGTGTTATCGGGAGGACAACGAAACGACTACTAGTGATCTAAACTGAATTATAGACTTTTTTTTATTTTTTTTAAACTTTAAAGGAAGCTCGTATGGATTGGATTCTTCATCTAGACACAGATGAGTTAGTTCATCCGGCTGGTACCCATGAGTACTCTCTCACACAACTTCTTTTAAATGTTCCACAAAATGTTGATACAGTTACATTTCCGAATTATGTAAGTTTTCACACATCCTTTTTAATATTACATTTAAAATTCTATTTTTTTATAACAATCTATTACAAAAAGACTCACATGATAAAAATTACAAACGTGGTATTTAATTTGCGTTTATTGTTCAGGAAAGTTGTGTTGAACGAGACGACATTCAAGAACCTTTCACCGAGGTACTGATTATACTCTTAACAAAAACATTAAATACAGCTAACTGAATTATAAATAATGATGGATTATATATTTGATGCAGGTGTCATTGTTTAAAAAGAATTTCGACCACATTGATAACGAAACATATTTCAGTAATTACAATAAATCGATTCATGGAAACAAATGCTACTTTATGACATATGAAAATGGCAAATCGGCTGCTCGTGTACAACCATATTTGCGACCAAATGGTGCACATAGATGGGACAACTATGTCAAGATTCCAAAGTATGATTATTTTCTTATTTTCATATTTATATATTAATATTAATTAATACATGCATAAAATATAAAAACATTACATTAGTATGTTAAGAACTGTGAAAAACATATAAACTCTTATACTGTTTATTTACATGTCTACCGACTAAAATTCATATAGAGTTCAATAGCTTTAACTTTCATTTATAAAAATATGAAAATGATAATCTTTTATCTAAATGCACATACATATGCATGTGCGTATTTATATGTGGAGAAAATATAATTTGAACATTCTTTTTTTGTTTTACTAATTTTTGAGTTATATTTACATGTTTCTTACGGTTCTAAATATACTATTGGTTAAGAAAAACTGTCAATTTAATTTATTGAATGTTTATATTTAGTGAGGTTCAATTTGAGGAGGCTGCTATTCTACATTACACATATGCAAGGTTTTCATATTTGAAATCAAGGCGTGATAGATGTGGCTGCAAACCAACAATAAACCACGTTAAAAGATGTTTTTTTCTAGAGTTTGATAGAGATGTGAGTATTGATGCTTTTATTCTCTTTTTGATATAACTCGTTTTTATAAAAATGATTTTATTCATTTTGTTTGGTTTCTCCTATTTAAAAAAAGGTAACTTTATAAAATAGTAACTAATTTTTAAAAATGTTCCAATTAGGTAACTCAAGTTTTATAAGTGTTCCAATTAAATCATTCAGTTTTTATATTTTATACAAATTAAAAGTCATAACATGTTTTTAAGCATGTTATACTTTTCAATTCAGTTACAAAAATATTTTTTCTATCTTTTGATGCTGATAATTTGACGTAAAATTTAAGTACTTTTTTTATTTTTTTGATAATTAACATGTTTTTTTATTTTTTAATATAATTTTATATATTGAAAATTCTGACTCTCACCTCTTCCCCATCATTACTTCTTGTCATAAGAAAATTTAGTAGTGACTCGATTTGATCGTTTGGTGATCCAATTTGAGAAAAATATACATGAGTGACTAAATAATAACACTTTTAAAACTTGGTTTGATATTTTTCCTAAAAAAATAAAATCTCCTCTTTCTTATATATAATTGGTTGCAGGCTTTTATAATTGCTTCAAGTGCAACTGACCTGGAGATGCTAAACTGGTAATCAGTATTATTACTATTAAACTTTTCTATTTTAATTAAAATAATAACTATAGGTATATTACATGTGACAATATTATATTTCTGTTCATTAAAATTTTATTGTTTCTCTATTATATTATATTTATTACATTGGGAATAGAGAGGAGAAACATAGCTTGCACAAGAGCGAGGTGAGGTTTGAAACTCTACTGCGAGAGCGATGCCTCGTAATTACAAAAATTATTTAATATTTTCTAGGCTAAAATAGTTTTTAGTATATTAAGAAAGAACTTTTTTAATAAATTTATATATAAAGAATCAATTTTTTATAAAATGAGATTTTTTCTAAGACATCAAAATTTTAAACAGTTTGTTTTGAAACAAAATGTCATTTTTTTGGAAAAAAACAAGTTTAAAAAATAATATCATTAATTTATTACTTATAATCTTTTCTCATACGTAATTTCAATAATATTTTATCTTAGCATATCATTTTTTATTAATAAATCTAATTTTATTTATTCAAACTGTATTATACACGGGTTAATAAAAATAGGATGAGATTCAAATTCCATTAATTTAACAAAAAATGATATTAGTAATAAAAAGTACTTTACCATAAAATGTTTTTATAATTGTATTTTAAAACATTAACTAGTAATAAAACAGTTAAACTATGACTAAAAGTGCAACAAACCCGACAAAAAATAACCTATACCATATGGTTAAGTGGTAGTTTCACTAGTCCCCCAAATGGAGGTGGTGAGTTCTGTCTGGGCTATGTTTTACCCCAATAGGACTTTAGGTGACTCATTTTTCCGAAATTGATGTTGGCGGACTTGGGTTTTCCAGCTCTATATGCTATCTCACATGTATGGGGTCTTCTTTTGCAATCGGGTTACCCCGGAAAACCTGTCTAACTTTATTAGTTGGCATCTTCCCAAAAAAAATTCTGACAATGTGACCCAAGTTACCCATTTTAACTCTAGTTGAGCATATGATTAACTTACTAATTTTTTATTGTTTGGAGGTACCGTGAACATGTTGTGTGGATGGACAAAGATCTAAACAAGAAACTCATAAAAGAGGGAATTTTAACTCGAATTTACACTCCCATGGTGAATACAATTCCGCTGCTTTCATCTTCCTTTTTTTTCTTTTTCGAAAGTTTGTTTCTTGAATATTAAGGACTATTTTAACAGGTAATTATGCAGGGATTAAAGGAAACAGGTGTTTATGCCTCTTTAATTGATCCATCTCGTCAAGTTTATTAAAGAAGCCATTTTCATTATGTAGTTTGATTGTTCTTTGGGCTTGGTCACCACCGGGCTAACCGAGACATATCAAGTCTAATGGGCTTGTACCTTAGGGCACACCTAACTAAAATTATTAAACACTAAAACACATATGGTTGATGTTTTGATGCATCGTTGTTTACCGACTTGTATTGGAGGTTTTGAGTCTAACATGAATTTTAATGTTTATAGCCTAACTATAAGCTCGAGACGATAATAAACGGGTCAAATAGACCGTCAAGACATTTATGCTCCAACACAACCATCAAAACTAACATAATGAAAATTACTATGTTATATCATAATATATGCTTTCCTATTGTTACAACTGATCGAGTAGAAATTACGAAATGATTCTAATAATATGTACAAATTAATCAATTTATAGTTTTATGACTTCTTTCATCATGAGATAATCGTCATAAAAAGTTAATTGATTTTTGAAATATTTTTTGGCCGGGAGTTAATATTGCCAAAGGGTCATACATAGATTTCCTTCTTGCAAAACCTTCCCATTGACTACCAAAATGTTTTTTCCATTCTTCACGTGTGTTGTAGTGTGGCAAATATTGTTTGGTTTCAAGGTTAGCCGTTTTGCATGCTTCTAGAATCTTTTTGTTTTGGCTTATAATGTTTTCTAAACCGTCTGATCCAGTTGAAGATGACATTGCTGATGATAGAAATGCCACCAAGTAGAACACATTCTCCTTTGGTGTCACCATTGATGTTTTAGTGTTCCACCTATAAGAAAGTGCACAAACAATCAAAGATTAAACACCAAAATGAAGGTGAAATGAGGTCCATAAGTTTTGAAAACAAGTTTCATAATTAGGTAAACGGACCATGTTTGAGTTGCACCGTTACTGTTTGTGACTCAAACATATTCGGATCGTGTTTGTGTTCCACTAATTTAACCCAAATATAGGTGTTTATATATCTTTATAAAGTTCTTTTTTTGTTTCATTTTTGTGATCGCGACTTACCTTGACTTGTCAACGGGGTAGATGAGTATTGGCCCATTGCTCGTATCGGTTAGGATTTTCCCAAAAACTTCATCAGCAAATTTGTGTATTTTGCTTTTAGGAACCAGAAGATTTAACCATGGATGAGGTACATCCCATAGCCCCTTTTCTTGTAGTTTTAACTCAGAAACATGTACTCTATCCAAAAATTCCATATAAGACACTTCTGATATGAAGAGTGTGAATTCAATGTAATTCAGTTTTGATAACAACCTTTCAACTTTCTGCATATAAACAAAATAGATCATAATTAGTTTCGGCCCGTTATGTTTATTAGTAGGTAGACTCGGGCTATGTTTTCTTTCGAACAGGTCAAACATATTAAATGATACAAAAAAATAGGTTAAACATGTCAAAAACAGTCTAAAATGCATGTTCAATACATAAAAACTTGTGAATCTTTTTTATTAAGATAAGGAAATAAAAATAATATTATTTTGCAATCTATTTCGATACATTATATTCCTTATAAAAAGATATATAATTTTGGACAAAAGATGCTTCCGATCAACCCAACCCAAGGCCAAATATGTGACTATTTTATGATATTTTCCATATAAACAAACATAAATCATAATTACTATACATTAAAGTTAATGGGTATTTTTAAAGGTGGCCATTCCGACCCATTTATATATTAGTTGATAGACTCAAGATTGTTTATACTTTAACGACTTAAAATGATAAAAAAAAAACAAAAATAGCCTTCAAGACAGGCCAAAAAGGTTGAAAGTTTCACAAAAAAATATTTTTAACTCATAAACCTTGTATATCTTTTCACTCAAACAGTAACTTTATGGAGATAATATGTATAACTTGGTGATCATATCAGACAAGCAATATAAAAAAAGTTGGTAACTTTTTGAGAAATATGTGTTACTTACAGACTCAACTTGACCCGACCCATTTTGACCTGTACTAAAAATATCTATTTGACCCGTTACCCAACTCACCCGACCAGTCCATTGTCATTGTCATCTATTTTTTCTATAAACTCACCTGATCAATGGTGTGAACATCTTCCTGCTTAAAATACTTAGCAATTTCCAGGCAGAAAATGGTTTTTCCTTCAGAAACAAACCGTTTAGCCCGAATCGGATCCTTATAATTAAGAGATGATCTCCAATTATTAAGGAGCCCGGTTCTGTTGATTAAAACAAACCCTTCCACATAATCAAATGAATCATTTGATGATATTAGTTGTTCTTGATCTTTTGTAAATGTAGCAAAATCCAAGTAAAGAACTTTAATCCATTTCACCTGGTAAAAATTGTCAAAATCAAAAGATCAGATTAAAGATTCACACGACCCGAGTTTGATGTAAGATCAGAAACATAAATTTATAATCTTTTTACCATTTCGGGGGCTGGTTCGAGCGAAATATGAGCTCGCGTGATTATCCCGAATTGCCCAAGTCCTCCAAGAACACCATGAAATAAATCAGAATTTGTTTCTTCTGTACATGTTACTACTTCTCCTGTCCCTGAGAAATTTCAAGTTAAAATAATTCTTTTTATGATTATTTTAAATTAATTTTACTATAATAGCCTTCAAAAATACATTTTATCCGATATTATTAGTTAACAGAATATTAATTTGATGGTAACAAGATCTCACTCTAATGAAATAATTAATAATAACTATTTGTTAAAAGAACTACTACACTTGTACATGCTCATTAGTTGGTCCCATATAAAGTATATAATATGCAATGTCGTTAGTTTGTCATCATGGCATTTCCAATTGCCACAACTTTTCCAAACTTACTATTATTTGGTTGTATATAGTTGCAAAAACCTTTCAGCAAAATTTTTATAAAAAATCAAGTGACATAAGTATAACTTTTATGAAAGTACCTGTAACAACTTGTAACTGGTGGACATTATTGATCTGAGGTCCATGTCGAAAAGCTTGACCGCTAATTCCAGCATTAGACAGCGTGCCACCAACGGTTAAATGAAGATAATCGGTCCATGATTTGGGGGCAAACCCACGTTTTAAACTCTCATGCAAGATGTTAATCCAAAGTTCACCAGCTGAAACATCAACAAAAGGTGTATTTGTGTTGTTAATATGAAAATGCATTTCTTGAGATTTCGCGAGTGATTCCATGTTTATGACCACCCCTTGATCGGCTTGGGCTTGACCTTCGAGCGAGTGACCATGACCACGTGGTGCAACGGTTAACCCTGATGTGGGTCCCATTTGGAATATGTAGTTAACGACGGTTGAGATATCAGATACTGAATTTGGGTATAGAACCGCGAGTGGGAGGACATGGTATCTATTGCCAAAATCTTTGGATGCATGGTGGATGTTGTGGAAACTAAGATCACCATCAAGTTTTAGTTCTTTTATTAATGAAGTGATGGTTTCAAGATTGGGGATATATGTTGTAGAATAGATTTTGTTTTTGTCAAAAGTGTAGCCTAATATGAGGGCTATGAGAATCTTGATAACAATATTAGAGTGTTGAAGCATGTTGTGTGTGGCGGGCCGTTGGTGGTGATTGGCGGCGGTGGTGGTGGGCGGTTGTACGCGGTGGGTGGTGGTGGTGACAAAGAGAAAGGAGGTTGTTGAGTTTGTGTTAGAAAGGAGATGGTGTTTGGAACCAATGAAAAAAGAAAGGTGTTTGAGAGCTTTATAAAGAGAGGAATGAGATATAATGCATGATGCACTTGTCAAAGATGTCTTTATTAGGCATAGTAATTCACCATGCAAACCTAACAAATTTGGACCCGAAAGATTACATTAAGTTTTTTAAGATACATATTTAAATTAAATCTAAGAAATATTTTTTTTAAAAGTCCGATAAAGTTCTTTTTTCTGCTGACTATAATTATAATTCTTCATGCAAATCTATGAATTTTGGACCCGAATGTAACATTTTAAATAGGTATTTGGATGTGTGTTTTGAGTATCATCATGATATTTAGTAACCTTTTTATGATTATTTATTTTGTTTAGTAAATTGGTGTTATTCTAGTTATGTTAGATACATATATAACACATAAAAATATGTATCAATTACTATATAACATTAAAAAAATTTTTTTGCTAGTGTCACATATGGTCAAGCGATTAGGGTTGTAAATAAACCAAACAATTAGCGAACTATTTGATGGGAGGTTTGTTTACGTAGGATCTTTTGATAACTAAAGAAATATGAACAAAGAATTCCGTTTGATTAATTAAATGAACAAACGAAAACAAAGGTTGTATTTATTCAACGTTCGTGAACATTCGACAATATTTTGTTATGTATGTCCATTTACGTTTGTTTACGCTCATTCTTTTATGTTCATTTACACTTATTCATGTTTATTTCTTTATGTTCATTCATAAAGATCTGATTTTTATAGTATTCATTTTTAAGTTTAGTTTATGACCTAGATCTTTGAGATATTATTTTTAGGATAGATATGTTTATGATAATTATGTCTCACTTAAATCGTGTTCGTAAGCCTATCGTGAATTCCTTAGCAAACGAACACGAATAAGTTTAGTTCTTGATAAACAAACACGAATAAGTTTAGTTCTTGATAAACAAACACGAATAAGAATTTATTTCTGGTTATCTGTTCATAAACTGTTTGTGAACAAGTTTAATGTTGACCGAGCAAACATGAACAAATCAAAATTAAAGAATCACAATACAACGAGTTTTTAAAGACATACATAAGTTACATCCGGTTATATAAATTTTTCCCCCAAAGGTTAGACGGACTTCTCTTATTTCCCCACTATAACTTCAAATGTCCAACTTACATTTTTCCTAAAATATCTCAATTTTTATAAAGAAAATCTTGAAAATTTCAGATGATCCATTAGTTCAAATTTTCAAACATTATTGGTTTTTTATATTTGCTTCAAGTGGTTGCGTATGTTGGGATAGTTTTGTCCAAAAAGGTTGTGTTGGTTATTGAAGCCAACTTTTCACATGATATATGTATAAAAAGTAATCTTGTATCAACAAGCAATAGCAAAAGGTTTGGCAAATCCTACTTCACTTATTTTTTTAGTTGCCCATCTTTTGAAAACTTTTCCGGTTTTTACGTGTTTTATTATGTATGGTGACTCATTCCCTTTTGGTTAATACACATTTGTTAAAACAAATAATAATAATTATTAATTGTCACAAGTTAATGAAATCGAATTGATTTATTCAATATCAAAAATCTTAAATCACAAGACATGTTATCTATGATGTCGGAAATCTTACTAGATCCTATGTTGTGTATATCATAAATAATATTGATGTGGCCGGTGCTAGTAGTGCGTGCGATAGAGGTGTTAAAAAGTGTTGTTATGTCATAGTGAAAAATGGATGTAAATGATGTGTGATAGTGAAATAGTTTATAAATGTTAGAGTTAATGAGATGTATTAATGTGATATGTAAGAAAAAATTAAAATAAAAAAAATACAAAAACATAACTGTAAGGTGTGAACCCGGTAAAAAGTTGCTTCATCAAACCCCTATCATACTAAGAGGGACGTGATGTTCCTCTGTGATAAGGGTGGACATCTGGATGTAATGTGTTTTACTCAATTAAAAATGTTTAAATTCTATAAGATATAATATAAGTGGTTAATTTTTATAGAACAATAACTCAATTATTCAGCTAATGTGTTCTACTCTACACCATAATTAATTTAAACAATTTTTTTTGTAAAAATAACTCGAACCCTTGACCTAAAATTATAACATCATCATATAACTCCAATGGATTTATTGTTAGATACAACTTCACCCGGTATAAATGATTAGTTAGACGCAGATTAGAAGTTATATAAGGGTTTTAAATGTTGAAGAAATGAGGTTTAATTATTTTAAGTTCACTCAAAGAGAAAGTGACACGCGACACAAAGAGAATATATTTCAATATAAAGAAGTTTTAGTAACGATTTAATCATAGTGGCCTCGATGATCAATCTCACCAATCAGCTTTTAACAGTTGTGTATTACAAAAAAATGGAATGAGTCACTACAACATGTTGCTAATAAAAAGGTGATAAAATCATAAAAAGTTTTCCAAAAGTTGGCAAATTATACATGCAGTTATTTTAGTAAATAGTCAAAAACAAATATCAATTAGTAATTATATCTATAGGACTTACAAGTCTTGAGGAATTGACGGTCCCAGCACGACTGTAGATTGTTTTTATTTATTTATTTATTTATTGGATTTTTCAGAATTCATATGTGTATAAGAATTTTGTTGCAAGAGTTTAACCTAAAAAGAGTCTATGCTCTAGCAGTTAGGCATGCGTTTACACCTTTTAACCCACGTGGCTTTGATTCCTATGGGATGGATGACCACAAGTTTTTTCTTCTACTCTATAATTAACATGTGTATACGAATTTTGTTGCATGAGTTTGATTATTGGTCCCTTCTCTAACGGTTAGATGTGCGTGTCAACTTTGAACCCATTCAGGTTTGATTATTGGGGTGGATTTTATGATATTTTCAGTGTTTTTTTTTGTGATTTCATCGTTTTTTTAAATGATCGATTGTGTGTTATAAATCAAGTTATATTGATATTAAATATACTTATATATATTATGTATGAGGTTAGATTAAAAAAAGTGAAAAAACCCTTATAAAATAAAGAAGAATTCTGCTTGGTCATTGATTTGTAGAATGAAAGTGTCACGTGATAAGATTTTTATTTTAACTAGATGTTAAAACGCCATGTAAAATGAGGTAAAACATCATTAATTTACAACAAATACAAACTTTTTAAAATCTGACTTTTTTTAATAAACCAATGGCATACTCCAATAGTCCTATTAAATATAGAAATCACTTGATTGGTTTTATAGTATTTATTTAGAGAAAAACTATAAAAGAATTATAGAAGTTCAGAAAATAAAGAAAATTGAATATGACTCGCAATAGGGCATCTACTTTTTTTTCTAGGCATGTTTAGTTTTTTATTTTTTAACACATGTCACGCTCTGATACTTTCTAGGATTTCTATAGTTTTTTTTTCCTATCTCTCCCATGTAGTAATTATATGGTATGTTTGTACCTTGATCATCGGAATACATTTTATTTATAACATATGATATGCATGTACTAATAAAATTTACTACAAGATGTTAATCTTTTCTGTTATAGTAACATAATGATTAAAGTATGTTATAAGATACATTTCTATTTAAACTATTCTTATTTTCATTTAAACTATTTTTATTACTTTTTCTTAATATCACTATAATCTTTTATATATTTTATACGTACTTTTATAGTAGTTATTTACTATAATAAAAGTATAAGAGTATTAATAAAATTATATTTAATAAATGTTAGAATATTAATTATTTAACGCCAATGTTAGCTTTACATGATAATTTTCTTACTAAAATAATCCATACGTACATTTTTATTTTTATCATTGTTTGTTAAAAAGCTCTATGACTTAGATTAGTCTTTGAAAGATCAAATTATGTTACTAAGATAAACAGGGTTGGTTACTATATATATTATTATAAACATGATAAAGGGAATTAGAAAACATTATGTTTACCTAGCTGGTTTTATATACCAGAGTGTTTGTGTCCATTTACACATGCAAAAATATAGCACATTTTCCATTATAATGGTAAAATGACACGATTATAAATAGTAAACCAACAAAATATTCAAGCACTATTAAACGTAAGAAAGGTTGCAAAAAATTTTGTATTTTTAGGAAATAAATATGATAAAATCTAAAAATATTTTACTTTTTAATTTGAGTGTTATATTTGTATACTTTTTCTAAGAAAATATAACTTTTTATGCATAGTCGTCCAATTTAAATTATTTTCCGATCATATTGTAACCAAAAAAATTTAGGCCAACCTACCGGAGACGGAATACATGTGGGCTAAAAAGAACAAGTAAGATGAAAAGGAGATTAAGAGGGATGGCAACAACAAATACCATCCCAACCCTAGTGATGGCAATGACATAATCAAATCAAGGCACATGTCACACAACATGAAAGGAGATCAAAGAGGAGATTGAACAACATTGTCACGCTGGGTGATCATGGCTTCGGTCGCGCTAAGGTATGCAGCCCTACTTGGTGCAAAACAACAACATGATCAATCTACAAGTGACATGTTTTCATTTCTTTTTCTCATCCGTTTAAGGTGATTTTTTTTTTGTTTTAGTGAATCTAACCCTTATACTTTATATATCTATGTTTACTATATAAAGAATCTATTAATTGTCCATTATTGTAGATTCACGAAATTTTTAAGACGTCTAACACAAGTTTTAATATGTAAGGTAGATTTATCAACATATGAAAATGATATCTACTTATTTAATCCTTATTAATTTCACTCATTTATAGCATGAAAAAACCTTTCATTTTTAATAAATTAAAAAAACCCTAAAAATGAACTAAAATAATAAATAAACTAGAGATGAAATTTGGCATTTTAAAATAATAAATAAATCAATTAATATTCATAATTATAATTATGAGAAATATATATAAATAAAGTTTAATTATATAACTTTAGATTCCAACTTTTTTTTTAACAAAAGGGTTTAATTTGTATTTTACTTATTTATATAAATGCCTAAGTGAAAAGTAATCAAATCAAAAGGGCTTAATTTGTATTTTAAGTTTTAACTATTAATATAAGGGCGTAGGTGAAAAAATCCACCTCGATATCAGGGTAGATATTTTCAGACAGGGTAAATTTAAGTTTAACAAAATAAAAAGCTACACAAAACATGTGTTACTTTTTCTTTTTCTTATTAGAATACTAAGAAGCGATTTTAACAAAATAAAAAACACTACATAGCATGCATCTTAGGTTTTCATTGAGAATTGTATAAAATATTTTGTTAACAATATAAAAGGCTTAGATTTAGGGAGAACGAAACGAGAATTATTGTAAAATACTTTTTAATAAAATAATGGTATTTTAAAATGAGTTTGTATCTCTCTTTAAAACTTTTAAGGAAGTATTAAAAAAATAAATTTGAATGTAAATTAGAAAAATGGTTTAAGAGCAAATGATTTGAATCGTGTACGGAACAAGCTCACTTGAAAATGGATAAGTTGTAAATGACTTAAAATTAAACAAACTCTATACATCGTGTCATCCTAGATTTCCCCAAAACTAAATTGTCTAGTCTAAACTTATATATTTAAAATAATTTAATTAACTTTAAAATACTAAAATAACATCAAACAATAAATAAACTAAAGGTGAAGTATATTATTTTAAGCTTATATATTTTAAAATATTTTATTTAAATAAAAAAAACTAAAATAACATCAAAGAAAATAAAAAAATAATAATCATAATAATACCAAATTTATATGAATTTAGTTTGATTTATAACTTTAGAGTGAACTTTAATTTAAATCATACTAAAGGGTTTAATTTGTATTTAAGTGAAAAGAAATCAAACCAAAAGGGCTTAATTGTATATTAACTATTAATATAAGGGTCTAATTGAAAAAAAAAATCCACCACGGGATTGGGGTAGTGTTTTAGAATGGGTTAAATTTGATAATAGCAAAATAAAACGTTATGCAAAAGGTGTGTTACGTTTTGGTTTTCCTTATATAAAATTTTCGTAAAGAAGTGTTTCAACAAAATTAAAAAACTACGTAGCATGCGTGATATGTTTTCATTAAAATGTAGTTTTTTTTATATATGTTTATTTTAATTTTGATAAAACTTGTTAAATCTCCTGCTGCAAAACGCGAGTTCTCCCACTAGTGATGTTAAATGAACGGAATTTAATGCATTACCTAATACCTAGAGTTGCCATTTTCTAAATATATTATTATTCTAAAAATCTTTACAAAGATTCGTAACATAGCGACGACTTTTCATGTCACGTGGGTTTCTTTGTGGAGAGTAAAAGACGGAGGATAACCCCTACATGGTTCATTGTTGTTCTTTTGAGTCCTTTTCCCTTCATGTCCACATTTATGGTCCAATCCAACTTTTACTTTAGATTTACAAATATTAAATTAGGTAAACTAATCTATTTTGTTTTCTTCGCATCACATTAGCTTGACAAGATTTTAGGAGAAAGATGAAAAATAATCACGTTTGAGTAAAGAAAGATCGATATTCAGTTTCAAATTCTGATGGAGTTGAATTATCGTGTTTCTTATGTTATCTCAACTGTATATGTTTAAGATGATAGGAATCCACAGATATAAAGTTAGGTATGTTTGTTGTTGACTTGTTGGCCACGTATTGGCATGTCTTTTGTCAGAATACCAATAATATTGTTTCTTTCTATAAATTTCTTTGCTAAGATGTGGACGCGTTGGTCGTTTAGTTTGATGCTTCACCTATCTTCCAAATTAAACATTGGTTGGTTCGACGTTTAGTTTGAAACAAGTAATGAAATAAAGGCTAGTTAGTTTCTCGGTATGTGTTATCTTCACCCAATAATTTGTTAGAATCTTTTATTCATCTTTCTAACTACTTCTGAACCTTTCTTTTAATTATATTGCTCTAGAATTTCTAAAGACCATTTTTTTGTTTTAGTAACAATTTCTTCTTTTGCATTGTTGGATTATGTGGTTTTGATTTTTAAAATTCACGATTAATGCTTAAAATTTAATAAAAATCCATTCAAAAGGCATGATGATTTGGTCATCTAATACCATAAGGAGAATTATATATAATATACTCTAGACGAAGTCCGAATCAAAGGAAGAAGATTTATTGAAAATATGTCTTTCTTAAGAGCTAAAAACTATTTACAATTACATATATGAGAAATTATTAAAGATTATTCATGTTAACCACCTGCTACATCATAAACCAACCCATCCAATATTCTAATAAACTACTTTAGGACAAATTATAATCGTCTTTTTTTTTCTTTTTTTTTTCTGGATATCAAGTCGACATCACATTCACAGTTTTTTAAAATTCTCAAAATTTTCTATTATTTCAAGATTTTAGTTAAATTTTCCTAGACGTCACATCACTTTAGCTTTTTTTTTAAATGCCGCATCACCTTAGTTTACTTTTTAGAATTATGACGTAAATTAATAGTAAAATAAATTATGAATATAATTTTATAAAAAACTCTAATAAATTAATATTATAAAATACTAAAATGCAATAAAAATATAACTAGTGGTTTATTGGTTACAAAATGCTTCAAATGCTTGATGAGATATCATCTAAGGCTATCATGATTAATGATCATAGTTTTAGAAAAAAAATTCTTTCATCGGTTTAACATTTGATGAACCTTTATATATTTAGGAAATATCGTCACACAATCATATTTCAGAATTATTTTGTGCATAATAATGTACACATACATGATTTTCCTAATAATGTACTCATCGTTTAAATGATTCTCAACTCTTAGATACCGATGATATTCAACATGTTTATTGATTATTTATGTATACATAACACTTGAAAAAACTTTAGGGTAGGCGGTTGCTCCCCTCGTCATAGTATAGTTTTGCCTTTGATTACTTACCTTACCTAAAAGCTTGCTCAACATCTTTTTGTGCCACTACTTAAGCTTTAACGTAATAACTATAGTTTTCTAATTAAGATATGTTCCATTGGTATTTTGGTATGACAATATCCAAATATATATTCAACCCCGTTGCAGATGAACATTGGTGATCGATCAAGGACGTCACCTGACATACCATCATTAATTCGTAGTCGTTGTTTTTTTTCTCTCCCTACACTATTTCGCTTACACTGATGCAAAAGTCGGGTCACATGATATACACTTGTGACAACCTCACGATTATGTGTGTAGCAACATCATCCTAAATGTTCAAGAAACATGACATTCACACAATCAATATTGTGTCGATCTAGTTGTTGCAACAGTTATAAAGATTCATCAAACAATTAACAATCTTTACATCTAAATTAATCTTTATAATCTATGACAAACATTTCTACTACCACCTGCAAATAAAAACCTCAAGTTATATATGCTATTGGGTAGTAGGGGCCAAAAAGCCTTTGTTCTTATATGGTATTTGAGAATTCACTTGTAAGACAACAAAGTGGGCACAAGGATGATGGTTTGAAATAAGGAGAAAACACTCATAAAAGTGGGAACCTACAAACCTATCAAGAATTAAGTAATTGATCCCAACATCATAAATCTAAATAGTTCACCTCCTTTACTGTTTTCCCTAAAAATTGTATAAAACTAACGTATATATTAGAATAATATACTATTTTACGATTCATACTTTTATCAACATATAGGGTTCCGTTCAATTTTAAGTCAAACTTATTCGCTTTAGTGTTAACTTGGTTGTGCTACGATTCATATTTAAAATATACTAGTAATAAACTTCCCGCGTTGCGACGAGGTGCTTAAAATCATGTCAAGTAACATCAACATCGCATTACCTTAAGCGATCATCAACACGGAATGGATTAATAAAGAAATAAATATAACCGAATGGATAGTAGTCATAAAAATATTAAACCACACACATGAAAGATAAAAACATAAAAAAAAACATAACTAAGTCGATTTAAGACCCACATGTTGCAACGGAACTGTTAAAAGGAAAAAATAAGCGTAACAACGTCGAATCACACACACACACGTTACGGCATGTCACCTCTACAAATTTAGATCGAAATGTAAAACAAAATTCTTTTATAAAAGATGAAAAGTATAGAACCAAAGTTTGAAGTGAAAAATTCTAGGAGTTAAATTGTGAGATGTAAAAATATTGGGTTTACAATAAAAAATTAAAAAAACAAAAAAGAAAAACTAAAGATATGTATAACTTTCAATGCTAATAGTACAACTTTAATGCATGAATCAAGTTGATAATTAGTATTATATAAATTAACTATCAAAACTTAAATCGAGTCCAATTAATCTTCATCATCATAACAATAATATTTTATGTAGTCACGCGCCGACAAAATTTATATCTTATATTGTTGATTTGTTTCGCATATGATCATAAATGTTTGTGATATACAAATGTGATCATCTTTTTACAAAATCGAATTTGTTACGTGAAAAGTAAACAAGTGAAAAAAAATATCTAAATAGATTCTTAACTATAGGACTAATGTTTGGATTATAGTAAGCGCTACAAGAAACAATGATTCTTAGTCTAAGTGCTTAAGGTGATGTATTCAAAATGTAATTTTGAAAAGTTTTTAGGTTCAAATCTCATTTTAAACAAAACGATCAGGGTTTAACTAGAGTGTTTTCTTAGTTGGGGTTTTCCCCCTTGAGGGGGTTAGGGGTGTACTCTCGATTGAAAAACGAATAATTAGATCTAATTAAGATAACATCTGTCTTTCGAAACAAATTCGCACATTACCATTAAAAAAACTAAGTAAACGTCTCAAGATTAATCATCAACAAATGACATCATGATGACCTCACTACGGACTAGCAGGAATCCTAATACAAGTTGAATAAACTAATTCACCACTAAAATTAATTATAGAAGAATATGAAAGTTTGACACTTTAATTATAAAAGCTTGTTTTCTAAAATAAAGAGTCTTTAAAACTCTAATATTTTAAACTAAACTATATTAAAATTTGTGAAATAAAATTATTGTTGTTTTTTGTATTACTTTTTAGGAGTAAGAAAATACTCTTCAATACTTTTGGTTTTAGTGAACTATTATTTCTTTTTTCTTTTGCAAAGAAGAGTTTTGGCGAAACTTCAATGTCCCTCAATGTAATTTGTTTTAAAATTTACATCAACGTGTCTAAAACAAAAATGTAAAATGTTGTTTATTAATATAACTAATTTAGTGTAAAACTTAATTACAATGTCGAGTTTAACGGGTGATGCGTAACAATGTTACAACTCCAATATCTATAGATCTTGTTTTTAAAAGACATAGTTTTGTTATTCAAGAAGGACTAGCGATACAACTTCTTATGCGTTGACTTATAATTTGATATAAACTAGTTTTTTACCCGTCGCGTGTTGCGACAATGGCGTACGTAACGTGATAAACAATCGCACTTAAATTGACGTCGAAAGGTGAAGTAACTCAAATTTATATTGTCGATTGAAAACGAATTATATTTACCCGACTCATTTCTCAACAAAATTCAAGTCAAAACGTAGATCAACTAAAAATATGTTTAAAATAAGCGTTAAGACATTTCATATTTAACCTAACTCATTTCCGAATAAGATATACGTTAAAACGTAGACAAACTTGAATTCTTACCAACATGTAGATAAAAAGTAAGAAAATAAGAATTAGCTTTTTACAAAGAATTGTACAAAAGGTAACCTGATCGCGATGCGACATGTTTGGAACCTTGTTATACGCTTTGTTGCGGTTATATTAACGTGGCAAGTATGTAAAAAAATGTAAAGTTGCAATGGTTCGATATAGATTATAAAGAGTATTATGCCCTAAGATTTTGCGGTGCTATGTGACGTAACGTTAAGAAGACAAAAACACTCATGATAAAAGTAATTAGAAAAGAAGAAGGCACTTAGAAAAGAAAATTACAAAAGAGTATAAAGAAAAAAAGTAATTGAAACCTGTAAGATTCGAACCAAAGTCTCGTGACATAAAAGTACAAAATCCTAGCCATTTCAACCAATGCAGACTTGATTATCAAAGGTGAAAGATCGCTTATAAATTGATTTGAGAAAGAATAAAAAAATGAAAAAAACCCTCACCGACATTGGTATTTAAGTATAAGTATAATTGAGTTACGGCCCTCTTTTTATTATATAAATTCGTAAATTGTCAGAAAAAAAGAAGAAATGATTTAGATAAAATTAAAATGTAATATAGTCTAAATTAAACTATAACTATTTATTAACATATACACTTTTTATATTACGACATTCACGTAAGTGTGTAAATAAATAAAGCTTATGCTTGTTTAATTAAGCTCGAGCTCAATTAGATTTTTTAAAAATAGTTCTGAAAAAAAATTAGTTAAAAAAATAAGTTTTCGTGAGAGAAAAATCATGTGATATTTTGATATCTAAGTCATATATGATGCTAAAATAGTAAAATGATTAGAAAACAATGTTAATAATATAGCATGCAATAAAATAAATAAGTATAAATAAAACCATAGAAAATAAACGGCCTTTGATATGTGATAGGGGTGCAATTCTTAATGTATACATATTTATAGTGGTAAATCATAGTTGTATATTTTTAATCATAAATATAATAAGGGTGTTAAAATTTATAAACGATAGTAATCAGCTAATGTAGTAAGTGGTTAAATTTTTTTATTTTGTCTTCTTTTACTCGATATATACAAATTTTACGTAGTTTTCGTGATTATTGATATAATATTTAGGTTAAAACATTACCTTTTTTGTTAAGAATTAATTAATAAAAGAACTTACAGTAAAGTTGAATGTTTTTCAAACGTTTTGACGGGTTATAAAAGAAATTATTGCAAATAAATGACATACATCTTGAAACTTGTAAATAGAAAGTGTAACATTATAAAAATTCAGTTTTAATTAAAAGAACAAAAGAAAAACTCAAAGAATAAAAGTATTTAGAAAAATCATTTAAAATATTTAAAGGGGCCTAAGAGTATTCACAACTTGTTCTCTATAAATTTGTGAGTGCGTTCTTTATATTATATAGAATGATTATTAGTGGTTTGTGAATGGAGGATTGAAAACATGTTACTATTGATCTTTATATTTGATAAAACACTGCTCATCTTTATTAATTTTTGAGTAAATTACCATTTGCATCCCTGACGTTTTTCCATTTTAACCACTTGTATCCCTGCAGTTTCAAAATCTTAATTCGCCCCATAACGTTTCATTTTTGTCTCCGTTTGAATCCAAATGACTAACTCCGTTAAATTGTTCAATTAAATTTTTATGGAAAACACTAAATTGCCCTTAAGAATAAAAAAAAAACTTTGTGGGACCACCCACATCATCTTCTTCTTCTCCTTTGAGCCACACAACCCCCATACATCACGCACAATACCACCACCCACTGCCGCCATCCTCCACACCCCCACTACCGCCAACCTGCACAACCCCTGCCACCCCCACTACCGCCTGCCTCCATAACCCCCGCCACCACCACTTCCGCCGGCCTCCACAAACCCCACCACCTCCACTCCTGCCTACCTCCACAACCCCCACCACCTCCATTGTCGCCAACCACCTCAACCCATACCACCTCCACTACCACCGCCCTCCACAAACCCCACCACCTCCACTCCCGCCTACCACCTTTTGTTTGAACACCAGATTTCGGCATTCTACCGGAATTTTGATTGATCTCCGGTGGATCTATCAGTCTCGACTTCGTTTTCGACCGCAATAAGGTCGATTTTCCCGTAAATGAAGCGTTTGCAGAGCAAACCACAACCTCTTCCCCGGCACCGGCGGTTCGATTGCTACCCTTGGACCGATGGCGCACCTGCGGTTCCGGTTCGATCACTTCATCGTGAAACGAAACCCTAACCTCCTTCGGCGTCAGGATGCCGTAGTTGTTGGGACTCTCGACGATCCTCGATAACTCCGGTGACTGCTGTGGCGACGCTGAATCGGAGGTTATGAAGCCGAATTTGTCACCGTCGTTGGTGAAATCGTAGCTCTCATCTCTCCATATAGGGATTTGATGCTCTGCAACAGGGTGGTTGCACTTGTACGACGGTAGCTCTGCTTCTTTAGCAGTAGAACTTCCGGCATTGCCGTTTGTACCCTTCTCGATGTCCCTCCGGCGGTCGCCGGAGTCCGGCGGCGACGGAGATGAACGCATGACGGCGGCGGTGGTGGTTGTGGTGGTGGAAGTGAGATTAATGGTGTTGTCATTTTGGTGGAGTAACATACTTCATCAATCAACCTATTTCCAATTTGGGTTTTTAGGGTTTCAACAGAATCGCCATAAATGGGAAGGTAGTTCCGACAAGTATGATCATATCAAAGCACAAGTTAACTG
>BJCM01061643.1:0-23562 GCA_018326385.1 Flaveria bidentis
CTCTCAGCTTATTGATTTACAAGTTGCTTTTTTATTAGTATATTGCATATGAGCGATCGATTTAAAATATGTTTTCCTTGTTATTTTTCTTGTGTTCGTCCATTTTTTGGCATTTAGAACATAGTTTATATTTCTTTATGGTATTGATGATTATGAAAGTGCAGCTCTTAAGGAATCTCATGATTTTGTAATGACATTACTAAAGAATGTCTAAAGTAAGTATAGTCAAATTTTAACGGCCCATATTGGTGTCTCGTTCTCATATGAGTGACCTGTTGGTTTTCATTTTGGTATAGTCTTTGTTCAATATGTAGTGTACTTTCTTTTTTGGAAAGTCATGATATAGATTGCATACATAAACACGAAATTGATCGTATCAGAATTCCTTTAAGGAAAAAAGTGTATTCTAATAAGATGAATTATATTTATACAAGAACACAAACCCAGTTTTAGCCAAGTATTTATGGTTTAATCGATTGATATAAACTAATCCAAATGTGAAGTGGACATGTTAGTTATAAAACAGATCTAAATTGCCATCTCTATATTTAATATATACATTCTTACATATATCATATGCCCCTTTGACTTTTAGTATACATAGTTCATCCATTCGATAGTAGACAAATCAGAAATCTGATCTCAAATCAAAATTATTGTTTTGTTATTCATGGTAGGGGCGGCTTACACATTCATCCTTCTCAAGAATTTGATAAAAAGACATGTGGTAAACTTTATCATTTTGCTTGATGCACAAGCTATGACTATTATTTTAAGAACCCAAACAGATTATAAAATTTAGCTTTTTTTTAGTCTTTAGATTTATGTCACAAATAGTGTATGTTTATAATGCTTACATATACACGCTTGGACCTTTTATTTGTGTCTGTGTAGGTTATTCATATTTTCAAAAACCACCGTATGATGTTGTTGCATAATAGTTTTTTGGTTCCACTTTGATTTTGGATTTGTTCAGCATTCCATTATATATATAAATACATGTAAATGTTTTTCACGCTTAGCATATGGAGATTTTAATGTTTTTAATATTGCCGCAACACACGGGCATATCAACTTTTAGTTAATGGATACGAGTAGAAATCATATATGTAAATTCTAGAATTATTAAGGTTTTTTCAATGGTTAGTTTGTATTTTTAGAGATGAGATTTCTAGAATTATATTGCCTTTGTAAGTTGCTTCATAAGTGGATGAAAATGTATTTGAACTTTTTGCTTAGTTATCTTTTTGGGATACAGAGATATTCTTTCTTACTAATTGCAGTGTACTTCTGAAATAAATTCATAAAAGACTAAAAAATGTTAAATTATATCCTTTTGGATTTGTGTGTTTGGTTTTTGTTATAAACAAGATAAAAGGTTCTTATATTTTCACAATAAATAAGACACACGATTTATTTTGAGGCCTACTTTGACAATAACAAATGTGCTATAGCTTCAACCATGTTTCTTTGACTTTATTTTCATTAAATCCTAACAAATCATTCTGAGCGAATCACTAAATGATGTTAGACGTTAGGCATTGTATCACTGTAAACTTTTGCTCTCACACAAGCTTTCTAATCTTTTTTAAGCTATAATGATAAGTTGCTTGAGACCACCACTACATCTGATGTTGTTGACCAAATGGTATGATTTATTAGTTTTGTAACAATTTATTTCATGCTGAAATTACCAAATTGATGTCCGTAGATGACTACAACCAAAAGCTTCTCAAGATGAAAAAAAGGTGTGTGAAGAAGTAAAGAGAACACCGAACACAGTGGTGGTTTCTACAATTTTTATCACTTTGGTTCACAAGCTTAAAGTGGTATATAAAAGTCAAAACCACTCTCTTTTGGTTATTATGTAATATGAAATTAAATACTTAGCGTATTTGGGTTATTTCTTAATCTGATGCCTTTTAGGAAGTGGGAGAGATGAGAGATTAGTACAAATAATGTTGAATTGTTTAATGATAGACTCTCAGAAGTTCTTTTACTTGCTAACTATTGATGTGTTGGCTATATTCCTTCCATTATGATACTCGTAAATTGTTCAACTCGCGGCATCGCGCGGGCTCACCACTAGTTACTATATAATGCATAACTTTGGAGAGAAATATAATTTTACTACACTTATAAGTTTTGAAGCAACATGTACAAGTAATTGCAAGGCATTTGATAGGGGTAAAATAGGAAACTAAATAGTAATATAAGACGTTTCAGGGGTAAAATAGTAAATGTATTTCTTATCCCTCTAAATTTATTCCATCCCTACCCCTCAGCCCCTTCAATGGCATCGCAAGTTATTAGCTCCGTATTTTCGACTCACGTCGCCTTTAGCTCCTCACGGATCCGAATATTGATTTTTGAGGTTCTTGCCAAGATGAAGCTCTTGAGACATTTCTCCATGGTAATTACACTTCCACTCATTGTCATTTACAATTATTTTCATTTATAAATAAAATTTATTGATTCAATATACTTTTAATTAGTTAAATATACTTTGAGTCAAAGACTATTCACTTGCTGATATTAACTAATTGGTATTTGTTGTTAGGAATCTACAATTGATCCTTTGATTTCTAAGAAATCACGCCCTACTTTGTCTCATGATCCTGGTAATCCTCTTTTGATTATACTAAATTTGTCAATGGGTATGTTTGTTGATTTATGAAGTTCACTTGTCGTGGTCTGGTGATTTGAATCTTTAGTCTTTATTATTATTGTTTTGAATCATAAGTGGAGCAATGTTTGTTTATGATCAAAGTGTTTGGAACCTGTTTAAGAATCAAATATTTTATGAATTAATTACAAGCCCTATAACTGAAAGATCGTATGAAAGTGGAAGATCTTGTCCGTATTTAGTTGTTTTCTTTTAGTTAGGTCTAATGTTTCTAATGTTTATTTTGTTTTCAATTTGATAGTCAGAGATGGATTTAACATTGTAGCAACAGTTGGAGCTGTATGTTGAAAGGGATCAGGATGCTGACCCAGGGTTACAAATGATTGCTCTTGAGGGCACGAGCTACTATTTCTTTGTAAAAAGGGTGTTATTTGTGTGTGCTTTTTACGAGAAGCATGTTGTTTGTGAAATATATGTTTTGAAAGATTTACCATTGTATTGATAGATTTACCATAGTGAGGTCTTCTATAAGTGAGTATCAATTTTTTAGTTGACCAATCTATCTGACTATCTCGATGCATTGTTCTTATCTATATACTTAATTAATATTTAATGTGATATACCTTATAGGCTCTCTAAGATGGTTTAATGTTAATTGGTTGCCCTTTGCAGCTTACAAGGGACGGTGATAAGGTAAATAACATCAAAATGCTATCATTATATTACTTGGACTCCTCTGCTTTATAACTTTACCTTATTTGTAATTTTTGGTAACTGCTTAGATAAATTGAAATGTCGTGAGAGCACTTGGTATCAATATATGTTTCAAGTTCAAGCCCAAATGTTAATGCCATTTTTACAACTTCATTTCTACAACTAAGGTGGGAAGATTCATCTTGGTTGGAAAGCATGGTGCAAGCTTTTCCTTTCTTGTGTGATAACCAGAAATGATAAGGTATTTATTAAATAAGCGGTTTGAAATTGTTTATTTTTATATTTGGGTTGAGTATGATAACAAATTATATATTAATACAATCATAAATTTAAAATTTGTATAAAATAATTTAGTAGGTAATGCATGAAAGAAAACGCCTTGTGCGTTTTCTAACCCATGTGACCCATGCACATAAGACTTCACACATTGACCCGTTTGTAAGTATATAATAATTACAACATGCTGATGTCATAAATTTCTACTTTTATTTTATAAACATTGATTGTGACATCACATAGATGGATTAATGTTGTTGGTAGAAAGATATGGTAATTTCAATACACTCCCCAGTCCTAGCATTTAAGCACTTCTATAGATTTGAGTTGTCTTATCTGAAATGGGTCAAACTGAAAACAATTTGGTTGAATAATATTCAAATTTTCATGAACATCTAATCTTAGTTATCTTATTTTTCAGGTTAAGATGCCCCAAGGTTCATCTGGCGACAATGTTCTGACATTAGAGGGCTCTCAATTGGTAATTAAAACAAAAGGTTGCATTTCAAGATTATGATAGGATTTTGATTTCTAATTAGGAGATGGTTTTAAATAGGTTTTGGTATTGGTTTTGATTAAAATTTTCAAATTTATGAATATGCTTTTGAGCTTAATGAATTTATTTTTACAAAAAAGAAGTAGAAAATGAAGAAAATTTTCAAATTTTCAAATGTATATTTTTTTTCTTAAGCTATATAAAGGCTTGGTGTTTTTATGTGCATTTATAATGTGTTATTTTTTATTATTATTTGTTTAAAGTATCATTTTTATACCGATCCATCGAAGCATTGTTTGGGGGGTACAAGCTGCATATCAAAGGATATGACCTGAAAAAGACATACCTGCTCCAAAGTGAAGATACACTTATACTTGCAAGATATCATAACCCAATAATACCACGGTGGGGTGTTTGCCATTATCGTTTTGGTGAGGTTTGTTAAGATGAATGGGGTGTTTGCCATTATAGTTTTGGTGAGGTTTGTTAAGATGAATAAAGATATAGATTTTCACAAATGAATGAATATTATTATTTTCCCTATTATGACATTTGATTTTACACTATGATATTGCAAGATAAACAATATTAGTTGCTTGTTCTTGAGCTACTTATGACTGTATGGCTCATACCATAGTGCAAAAAAATGATGTACATAAACCTTGTGTGTTTTCTTACACTGCTATAATATACTTTATAAATCCCACCAAATACATATGGAAATGAGGTTAATAATCAATTTGACTGGTATAATGTTATACTTGTAATCTATAAACAATGATATTTTTTTAAAAGTTTTTGTCTAATAATTGCAGTTAATTTACCTTAGCATTAATTTGTTGATTGTTTTAAACAATAGAGAAAACTTTTATGACCCACTTACAATCGGCTGAAAAAAAACATATCAAATGAGTTAAACAAGTAATAAGTGGCTTAAAGTAGGTTATTAACTATCCTGTGCTGAAGACATGTACGCAACATGTTGCCATGTTGCTAAGTTATTTTTATGTACTTTTGATGATTTGCTGTCACATTTTACCTTGGTTAAGTTGACCGGCGTCCAAACAAATGTTGTGCGCCTTCTTTATTTAATGATGCATGTAGTGTCGTTTCATTTCCTTTCAAAAGAGCCTACCTCACAAATGTGGAAAGCTAAGGCATTAGACGTTAATGCCCAAGCAAACAATGCTCCAAGCACGTCGTTAGGCTTCTACCTTGGTCTAACACGCCTTTAAGACTTATGTATTCATCAACAGAGATTTGCTTCAACCTCTTTTATTATATATCTAATATTTGCTAATATGATAGGATGATGCAATTCAAGGTAGAATCAACCTAAATAGTCTAACATACTTTAAAAGTGTAAGTTTGAAAGCTTTATTATGCTAAGTTCATGTTATCGTTTTAGCAATTAAACACATGATAATGAATGCTCATTCATGAACGTCATCCCCGAAACTACAATCAAACTGCTATACAAGAAAATAAATATGTTAATGGTGACATCAACCGACTTCTAAGTGTTTGCTCATATTTACTCTTCTTTTACATGCGTATGTACCTCATTATAGGCATCACATTAAAAGGTTTCATGCCTTTATTATATTTCATTGGAAAAGTTTAAAGTGTTTCTGAAGAATATTTGAAGTTAATAATTTTTAAAAGTTTAATTGGACTTTATCACAGTCCAGATTAAAAGAAAAAGTTTTGTAAAAATAAGGCTAGCCACGAGAATTGAACATGGGCACTTCTTGCTGCAAGCAAAGTACTCTAACAAATTGATTTAGCATTTACTTTGGTTTGATTTCCAACAATAAGGTAGATATCTAATTAATAAAATATAATAATAGAAAGAAAAAAAACAAACAAATGCTGCATGAGCAGCTTGTACCTATGCAGCAACTCATGTATAGTGCTAGGACATGTCTCTTTAATAACATACATAATGCATTTAGTTCATTTAAATTAATCTAATTAATTTTTATAGTTGAAACAAATAAACACTTTTTACTTACTCAACTTAGCTCTCCTATTGCATGTCGCAACATAAGTATTGAGGAGTGTTTCTAGGTGATAGAAGTATGTGAAATCCGATTTGTGTAAACAAATCGGTGATTAGAATTTGAGTCATTGTTGTATTAATTATATATTAAAAAATTGTTTTAAAATGGATCACTTAATAATGTAATGACTAGATTTATAAAAAAAAACCTATACAGAAAAATCTTAAAAATCTTATATTTTCTATTATGAATTTCGAATGATGATTGAAGTAATTTTATTATGTAATTTACGTTTAATATGACTTTAACATTTTATTGTGTGGGCCAACCTGACCCGGTTTAGAATGGAAATTTTTGATTTCGCATTTGACCTCAAAAGTATCCAACTACCATGAAAAAGTTTCTTGGGTCCGTCACTAGCACGTCATAATCGTATATTCAATATTGGAAAATATATTACGTTGTTATGAAAAACTAACAATATATTATATTACGTTCTTATGTAAAAAATACTTCATTACAAAACTAATGCGGATGACTTAAACATATCCGCATATATTAAGTTCAATTTTGCATACTCTTATTGCACTAAAAATTCAAGACACGTGGGTTGTGAAAATAAGAACCGGATAAATAAAGACGGATGGATCAGATTTTGGGAGATTATAAGATCCACAAATTATAAGTAGTTTTAGTTTATTTATAACTTTTTCTATGTATTGTTTAAATCGGGTATGATTATCTTTGCTTAAATGCTAGATTCAATTGGTATATGAATACGTTTAAGAGTCTTGATGATAAAGTTTTTCTACTATAAATAGTTAATTATATAGTATTGTTTTCTTTATGGTTTTGTCGATTATTGATAAAAAATATTAGATTGTCTTCTTAACCATATAATCGTGCACTGTTTAGTGTTTAATACGAAAGGGATGTGGGCCATGTGGCCTATATGAGGCCCAACAGGCTGGTATTGTCAATGACAACTAACCCTCTTGAATGTTTTTTTTTTCATCTATACTTGGAACAAGGAAGTGCTTAAAATTTGATAAAGGGAGGATATTTTATCACATTCACTTTTTACTCTATTCTTAATTTTACCGACATCACACATTCACTTTATAAAATTTAAACCCACAAGTTGAGGGAGTGTACCAATTACTACCTCATCTTTTTTGGGACATTTAAAAATTCAATCGTTCATTAATGTCAAGATTGGTAACATCTTTGATTTTGTTTATTGTGTGTTTTTGGAATAAATGTTTGACGGAACCTGCAAATTTACACTTTGAATGTTTATGTATTGTTGATTTGTAGCATATATACTAGTGAAAAGGTTTAACTTTTAGATGTTTAAATAAACGTTCCAAACTGTTATTTAAAATTCCAAATTTTCTACTAGGATCAAACCTTTGTCATCTTAAACTGACATTTTTCATAGTTACACATCTAGTTATCAAGATCATTGATCACATGTTATTCTCTCATTCGTGAGATGCGATGCTTACTTTCTCTCGCTTTTTTACTTTTCAAGAATCAATGTATGATTATGTTATGAATTGACTATCACTAATTGATTATCTGATTGTGTGATTTGGTTTTTGTAGTTTTGTTGAGAATTTTGGATTTGGTTCTTAAAGTTTAAAATAGTTGAATGTAATCCCTAACATTTCTTTATCTTTCATATATGGTCCTTTAGTCTGTTAGTTAACCGTTAGTGATGTTAAATATTATAAAAATTAGTATTTTACTCAAATTAGCCATCTATTTAGATTATCTATTAAACTATAGTATTATTTTTATTTAAGAAAATTATATATTTTTTGTTTTTCAATGTTTTTATTTTTATACTTTTTTATAATTTTATTTTTAATAAGATTATTATATAATAAAATACGTTTTAAATACACAAAAAGAAAAAAAAATCAAAAACATGTTTTATAAAATGTTTGATTTTTAAACCGTTTGTTTTTTATACATCATTCTAAAACTTTTTGATTTTTTAAACTGAATGGTTTTCTAAAGTTCTTTTTTTTTAAACCACTGATTTTTAGAACATATTTTCTAAAAAAATTCTTAGTTTTTTAAACATTTTTGAAAAACATTTCAGTTTTAAACATCTTTATAAAAGAATACATTTTTAAAAAGGTTAAAAAACCCGTATATTGGTTTAAAATTTGTTATAAACCAAACATTTAAAAGAAGACATTTTTAAAATACTTTTTTATTTGTCTATTAAATTATAAGTATATTTATAATAAAATAAACTATAATAAAATAAAGTTAGATTAATGATCCCTAAAAGTAAAATAATTATTTTGATAAATTTAACATCACTAATTGAACTAACAGAGTAGGGACCATTGATGAAAGATAACTATAACATTAGAGATTATATTCGCAATTGTAAAACTTTAAGAACTAAATCCAGAATTTTAACTAAATCACGGAACCATCCTTGTAATTTACTCTATGTTCTAAATTTACTAAGTTTCTTATGTAAGTTTCTTAATAATTCCCATGTTAATTCGAATCAAAACTATGAACCATGTTTTTCAATAGGAAAAAACATTAACAAACAAGAGTTCTAAGATTTTTCGTTTACAAGCTATAAAAGTATAAAGTGATTAAACCACCTCCGATTAGCTATTCTTTCATTTGGTCACAGTTACACATTTGTTTTATTTAATACAACTTATTTAATTATATACAAGTACGTACAAGAACAAAATTTTCCGACGTATCATTTATCAAAAAACAGGTTATGGTGATTACATATTAAATAGGTAAAATGCAAACCAAATATTAAAGGCCATGTGCTCTAACCTTTTCATATTATAATACACACATGGTCGGTTTTGTAATAAATTCTTAATATTTATAATACCTTTGCATGATTAATAATGTTATAAAATAATAAGCAGCTTAACACTAAATTAGATTATAAAAAGTAAGCCCAGTTAAGTTTTGGTGAAACCATCACATGCAATCTATTTTATTCTTTCCTCTTCAACAACCTTCATATCAAGTGTAGAATCAACGATGGCGATGAACATTGAAACTCTATCAAGCAAACTCATCAAACCCTCGGTTCCAACTCCTCGAACCCTCGGTCGCTACAAGACGGGCTTCATCGATGAGTTGGCCCCGTTGATGAACGTAAGTGTTGTTCTTTTCTTCTCCGCTAATAGCAATATTCACAACCTGAAGTTTGTCACCCAGCTAGAACAATCACTAGAGAAAACTTTATCGCGATTTTACCCTCTAGCGGGTAGATATATCGACGAAGCTTACACGATTGATTGCAACGATGAAGGTGTTGAGTTTATACATGCCAAAGTTAACATCAAACTGCAAGATATTCTTGCTAATGATGTTAAGTTGGTGGATAAATTCATTCCATATAGGGCGCTGGACGCTAGCCCGTTACTTGTGATACAAGCAACGGTTTTCGAGTGTGGAGGTGTAGCACTTGGGCTAAATGCTGCACACAAGATTGTTGATGCATCCACTCTATGTACATTCGTAAGCGAATGGGCTGCGATCAACCACAAAGATTATGATATTGAATTTACCGGGTCGGGTTTCAACTCATCCTTGTTATTTCGTGGGCGTTGTTTTAAGCCCATTCCACTACAACCTATAAGTGATGAGGATATGTCAAGCAAGTATGTTAGAAAGAAAATTTCATTCAGTGAGAGTGCGATATCAAACATGAAATTAGCGAAGGCCCGTGCCAACGGAACCCATGACCATCATCATTGGTCAAAGGTACAGTTAGTATCAGCAATCATTTGGAAGGCTCTCATTGATGTTGATCGGGCAAATAATAATCCACGAGACTCTATACTCCTCCAGCCAGTAAATCTAAGAGGAAAAACCGCATCGGTGATTCCCAAAAACTCGTGTGGTAATCTTTGGGGGTTTTGTGCCACTGAAGCCGGCACTGGTGAAACAACTGAAGAATTAGTAGATCGTTTAACTAATAATGTGAAGAAAACCATAAATAGCTTTTCAAAGGTAGATCACAATAGCGAAGAAGGGCAATCGATGGTTTTGAGTTCTTTTTCATTGCCCAACATTCGGGAATCGACTAATGTGATCACGTTAACTAGTTGGTGTAAGTTTCCTTTTTATGAAGTCGACTTTGGTTTCGGAAAGCCAACTTCGATAGCCCCCGGGTGCGTGCCCGTGGTTAACACATCATGTCTAATGGACGAAGCTGGTGGCAATGGAGTTGATGCACATGTTCTACTGGAAGCTAAAGATGTTTCCTACTTCGAAGAGGCTCTAAGAGTCGATTATTTTGTAGTTTAAATATATATGCTTTCATGTGTTTGATGATCAGTTTCTGTATTGCTCAAGGTTCAACATTTGATGTAAGAAAAAAAAAATACTTCAATAGGTGTAAGACGTTATTAATTTCTATGCTTTATTTTATTTTTATTTTTTCGAACGACCAACGAATGGCTCTATGCTTTATTAAGTAGGTGCGAGTCTTTAACATCAAAGATATCGTCTAGCAGGTTGTTTCATATGATTAACAGAAGGGAGGTAAAAGTATAAACACTAATATCTATACTTATTAATAAAACAATAACTTTATTGTCACATGATATTCTCTTAAACCTTTATTTTTTTTCAATTCACGTCTAAATATATATATATGTTCTTAGTATTAGTCTAGGTTCATTTGATTAAAAGTTAACTTATATAGAAGAGGTATTTAAGGAAAATTTAGAAATTTAACCCTCAATTAAAGCACATCTTTTCTTGGAAATTAAATCATGCCTGATATTTTTTCTTTTTTTTAAATAATTTATCAATAAAAACTACTGCAAATTATTTATGATTTTCTTTATCTATGAAATTGGTTTCTTGATTGTGTTTTTCCATTAAATACTTGATTTATATTCAAATCTTAACAAAAGTTACGGAATTTTTTAATCGACTCATCTCTAGTTTAAAGGAATTCATAGGTATATTTTCTTCGAAATGAAATCATACTCGATTTTAAAATATTTCTCAACCATCTTAGGTTTACGACCCTCACGATTTGTTTTTATAAAGTCTGATGATATCGCATTCGAGAGACTTCATTTACGTTCTCATTTTGGTTTCGGTTTTATTAAGTTTTCTTCAACAAAATGTATTTATTTTTTGTTATATTTGAACTTTCATCCTCTGCGATTATGACTTAACCTATCATTGTCTACAATTGCGTTTTTGTACTAATATTATTTTACTTTATTTTTTCTAATGGTGATCTAATTCAACGGTCAATCTATAAAGAGGTATTACATGTTTTTACTTTTTAAACTTTTTTATTTTCTTTTTATATGTACTTCCATATTATTATTATTATGTTTGATAGGAGTTCGTTTGATATGCATTTGTTTTTATGTATTTGGAATTATATTGAAAATCATATTTTTATTTCACGGTTGGCTTTTACACCTTTAGACAAAATAATTTTCTTTTAAATTTTACAAACGACAGTTGTTGTTATCAGTGTGTTATGCAATGATAATAAAACAAGAGCCAATAATAATCGATATCCAAATTTAGTTTGTATTTAAACATTGAGTTAAAAGTAGATAGATATTAAAATTATTAATATTAGATAATAATGAAAAAATAATTAACAAAATACCAAATGTTGTATACAAATAAATTTTTGGATGTTTATAAATTTGAAATATTGTTTTTTATGTTCAATTTAATTTGTTTATTAGTTAAAGTTCTTATTTATAAATTTATTTCATTCCATATTGTACACTATTTAGATGTATAAATATTAATAGAGAAAAGCTACTAATGTTAGATATAACTAATGTTAAAAATTATACATAAAAGTGGATATACAAAATATTATTAACAACATTATAACTTACGCACCTTTTTAAACAACAATAATACTTTTTTGATTGAACCCGTATATTACATGGGACTTTAGCCTAGTATATATATATAGAAAATGGATCAAATGAAAGTCATGATTATAATTAAAAACCATAAAAATTATGGGTTACACATATGGAAGCACGTGTTACAAAGTGTACAACTAAGAGTTACGTATATGTAGGGGTTATGTATACGTAAGTACGTGTTACCAAGTGTATAACTACGCGTTGCGTACGTGTAACTTATACAAGTTACATATATGTAAGTCGTTTTGTAATCATTATCGTTACTTGCAGTTTAAACTAAAATATATATAATAATCTCAAAAAATGAGGTTGAAATTTACTAAAATATTTAATGAAACTATAAATTTTCAAATTAAAAGTTAATTGCAAGTACATATAAAGCACCCATGAGTTTCATAAACGACAGTAAAGGTCCTTACAAGAATTTAACGAAACTAATTTTTAGTTAACCAATAACACATGATGTTACATCGCCAACAGTCTGTTGGCCGCCTTTGGTGGCGTTTGTGTAACCCTCAGGTCTGTCTTAGATCTGTTGGCTTGGATGCCACCGGTGACCTGTCGACCGCCTTCGGTGGCGTCCACGTGATCCAGAGGTCCCATTCTGCACATCTTTAGCTCGATGGTGACGGAAATTGACGCGTTTGAGAGCCCTAATTAGGTTTTGGTTGATGCGTTTTGATATCTAGCGTTGGGGATGTTAGTGGGTCCACGGCCTCCGAGCCTGTTTTCGGCGGCGTTTGGTCTTGATGGTTGGCAAATCAGGAATTCGGGGGTATCCTCTTTGATTCATAGGGTCTTTCTATGATGACTAGAACTCTTTTCAGGTTCTTCAGCTCGATGACGATGAACCTATGTTCATCCATGACTCTTTTCTTTTGGGGCATCTTTGATCGATGATGATGAATGTGAATTCATCTGAGACCCTACCTTTTAAGTGGGCACATATGGTCGATGATAATGGATGCATGTTCATCTGAGACCATTGTTGATGAATCTTAGGTTGATGTTTATGAATGTGGATTTATTTGAGACCATTCTCTTATGTGGAACAGTTGGTCCTTGATGATGGATGCATGTTCATCCATGATGGTTGATGATGATTAGCCGTTGTGCCTCTGGCATGTGAGCTTTTCTTTCGATTAAACCCTGATTTTAGGTCGATGATAACGACAATGGCTTATTTGAGTGTTTCTGCTGGTCTCTTTGATTTTAGGTCGATGATAACGACAATGGCTTATCTAGGCATGCAGTGTTGATTTGTTGTATCAATGTCGATTGACAACCGCCGCGAAGCGCGGGCTGCTTCCTGCTAGTTTATATTTACATTTCAGTTAAATTTAATCTACAACAAAGTTACGAGTGATGATGTAAAAGTCTATTTTCCTACAATTCCAGATGCCTATATTTAATAACCATTTAAGTAACCGGACCCATCATTTATGATTAAGCTAACATTTTATTAGATTTTTAGTTTAGATATATCTTTATAATGAGTTTTATTTTGATTAACCAAGGGTCTAGATTAATGTTGTTTTAACAATAATTCTTAAATCCTCGTATGAATTACCCTGTTATGTTCGGTTGTATTTTACATTTGGTTAATTAGCTACCTGTATAAATATTAAATAGAAATATAATAGTGTCAATTTTTTATATGCATTTAGACATTAATTACACATCATATAGTTTTATACTTCTTTGTTTTTATGTATTCTGCTTGGTTGAAATGTCTTAACCTGTATTTTAGTTTTCTTTTTATTGATATTAATCACACATGTTATTCCATGTGAATGCGACTACTAAATCTAGAATAAATTTATTATCAAATACAGAAAATTATTCCCACCAAGGAACGTACATGTGATAAAGATGTAATTTCTTAACCAAAAAATTATGTGTTCAAATCTTGTAACGTTCATGTGTAATGATATTATAATTGAGGTGTGTGGAGTGTGAGTTTTGTACGTTCTCCGGTCAAAAAATATATGAAATAATTACACAACTAAAGCTAAATTACAATTTGGCTCCGAACTTCATAGAATTACATATTTAGTTTCTACTGTTCACTAATTCATAATACTTTTTAATACTTTAAGTCTTAACTCTAATTTATATATATGGTATTTGTGAAGGTGTTTAATCACATACTACAAAAGCTCCTTAAGCAAACCTTTATTAAATTTCATTATGACTCCTCACATGACCTTTTAACTTTAAGTAGACTTACAATTTATGTCTTATATTTTTTTCATCTGCGTTGTTTACTTTTTTTCGCAATCAAAATCTGATACTTGACTCACTCATAGCTTTTCTTGTTTTCATTTTATATTCTCTTATAACTTATAAAAATTTTATGATTTATATAATTCTCAAAATAAATCATTGAGATATGTTTGATTTTATTCTGCATTCCGGAGCAAATTTGATCAAAATGGAGTTGTGGGTGATACGAAACACACACACATAAGCTGTCAAATCTTTTTCTCCCAGCTTTCCATTGCTTTAAATACGAGTTCACTTGACATCAAAGTATCATTTTATTAGCATTTATTTGTTTTATTTTGGATGTATGTTCATACTAAGTTTTATTTTGATCAACGAAGGGTCAAGATTAATGTTGTGATATATAGGATTAATTTTTAAATACTCGTATATAAATATTTTACTTCTTAGGTTTTATTATTATTATAACTTTTGTGAACTACAAGAAAAGAGTGAAAAAAAGTCCTCGCCTTTTTAGCATCCTTTTTGGGTTTATTAGAATTGCGTTAGTATTGTCCAAGCTACATGTTTTAAGAAAAGTAATTCGAAACATAGATTGAAACAAAATTGAAATAGTATTAGGTTTTATTATTATTATAACTTTTGAAAGATTGAAACATAGATTGAAATAGTATTATGTCTCCCACGTTACGGCTTATTAATTTAAGAAAAGTAATTCGAATGAAAAAGTATAAGAAGTAAAAGAAAAAAAACAAAAAAAAAAGTTAAAATAAATGCAACCAGCAGTGTTCGAAGTCGAGTTACACGGCTCAAAGGGATGTGCCTAAGCAACTCCTCTGGCTCCAACTCTCAATTTAACACCTGGAACCTATTTAATACGTGAAAAGGGGGAAAAACTTTGTAGTGCAACAACAACATCGTGACACATGACACATGGGTATCCACCGACCTTGGTTTTTACGAGTAAATAAATGTAAACAATGTTGTCTCCAATGGGATAGTTTGGTGGTAATGTGTGTTTTACAACTAATTAAGTGGTTGTGGGTTCAAATTCTACGATTTGTAGATTTGATGAATATTTTTCTGGTAACATGAATTGTTGTTAAAAAATATGAATTTCAATTTAGTGTGTGCGTGCGCGACGTCAAATACAATCTTCTAGGCGGCAGGCATTGCTAGTGTGTTTTTTATTTGCCGATATATTTCACATTTAGTTATATATAATTATATTCATATTCATATTTGCCAAAAAAAATACGCTAGTTTAATTTTGACGTGGTGCGTGATGCTTCGTTTGTACCACCACAACGGGCAAGCTTCTGGCAAATAATGTATATCTTTGCTATGCAAAGGTGGGGTTTTCGTTAGATTTCTGAATTTTAAATTTAGTTTAAAACTAAGTTAAATTTTCTTTTCTTGGGACTTGATCATTATCAAACACCCCATATTCGGCTTTTTGAGCCTCAAGTTTTATTATTCCTTCTTGAGTACTCTCTTTTTCTTGAATAATAGTTAGCGATTTACCATCTCTATTAATATCCCTTTTTGTATATTTTGCTGATATGTATAACATTTGGTTAAACTTCACATTTATTTTTGCTCCATGTCTAACATATGATGAATTGTTTAATAGGTTTCACGAGCAACATACAAGCAAATGTCAAAGCGTGCCCACTGAAATATCATTGGAAAAGTAAATCAATATTTTAATTTTGTCTGTTTCCTTCTCGAAATTATTATATTTTTGTGCTTAATAGTTTCACTGAATTCACATTTATAATGTGTCTTAACCAAACATATTTTATCATTAGAGGATATCAAACAATTATATTACTATTATTCAATGACATTAATTATCTTTATACTTTGTTAAAAGAGTAACAGATGAGGACAAATGGCAACATCACATTCCTCATCATCGAAAATTTCCCGTTTTTCTCTTATTTTAAATGATTATATGAATTATTAATAATAGAGTAAATTACATGTCCGTCATTTAGGTTTATAGCAAATTTAAGTTTTCATCTTTAAACTAAGAAAATCACAGTAAATGTCATTTACGTTTAAAAAAGCTTGCATGATTCGTGTTTTCCTCTAACTAGCGTTAATTTTGTTCGTTAAATCAAACCATGTGCATTGCATGTGAGGGTAATTTAATTATTTTAGCCATATGAAAATTAAAATAAATCTGGACCCACTTAAAACATTTAGAAAAAAAAAGCTAAACCATGATAATCCACATCATCTTCACCATCCATCATTACATGTTTTCTTTTTTTTTTGCGAGCCATCACAAGTTATCAACATTATCCTCCACCTTGATAATCACCATCATCCACTGTCACCATCATCATCTAATACCGCCATCAACATCACCCCATCATCATCCGTCACCCCCACCACCCCCACTTCGTCGTCATCATCATCATCATCATTATCATCATCATGCTCGCCCATTTCATTATCGTCCGCCACCACCACCACCACCCCACCCAATCAATATCATCCACCACCATTCCTATTTTTCGCGAACACAAACCTTCAAAACCATAGAACCAGACCCCTCTAATCTCTTCATATCCCGTATATTGTCATGATTTTCATTTGATTTATTCCTAGCTCTTCAGATCTAGTTTGCATTTATGATTTTCATGTGGTGGTACCGATAGAAGATAGACCGACCGAGAGAGAGATATAGGGTGGGGCAAAGATTAGATTATGGAGAACACCAGGAGAAGAGGGTAGTAACGACTAGTTTCACGAAAGGATGGTGGAGAAAAAGGTAGACAGATAGTGGAGAGAGAGTAGAGGGTGGGGTGGGATGGGGTTTATAATTTAACTAAGGGTGTAAACGAGTCGAGCCGAGTCTAAGCCTAACACTACTCGAGCTTGGCTTGTTGAAATATGCTGAACCTCGAGCTCGGCTCGATTCGAGCCTATGTTTTTGGATCGAGATTGGCTCATGAAGTGAAATTAAGCTCGAAATTGGCTCAACAAGGCTCGATTTCCTTTAGGGTGGTTGAACCTTGATGGCGTAAGTAGGCTTACAACTAGAGAAAGGCATCACAAGCTACCAAGCAACATTTAATCTTAGCTTAGGATAGCTTGTATGACATTGGATGATTTTGGCTTGCCTTATCATGTGTTGCCCTGCCTTAAGCTATCTGGCATGGCCTTGGATAACCTGGCCTTGCCTTATCCTTTGTTACCATGCCTCAAGCTATTTGGCTTAGCCTTACCCAACTTGGCATTGCCTTAGGCTGCATCGCATAGCCTTGCCAAACCTGGCATCGCATAGCCTTGCCATTGCCTTAGGCTACATCGCATAGCCTTGCGAAACCTTACACTACCTTAGGCTGCATTGCATAGCCTTACCCAACCTAGAATTATCTTAGGTTGCATTGTATGGCCTTGCCAAACCTGGCATTGCCTTAAGCTGCATCGCATGGCCTTGCCAAACCTGGCATTGCCTTAGGCTACATCGCATGACCTTGCCAACCTGACTTAACCTCACGTCAATCTCTACTGGGCCAAGGACATAGACCTAGTCAAAATAACTCATTGGGCTTGGCCCAACCCATACTACACATGCCCATTAGGGTTTGGGGATTCTCCTTCTAAAATAAGAGGTGAACCACTCATTTAGAGGGATCCCATTCTCCTCTGGAAAACCACCACACTTATATATCGAAAGTGCGAGTTTCCTCTCAGGTCTTCACTCCAATTTGCTGAGAGGCCATCCTACAATGTCGCAAGACCATCCTGTAATATCGTAAGGTCATCCTAGTTTTCTCTCCAGTCTTCACTCCATTTTGCTGCAACCCCTCCCTGCAATGTCGCAAGGCCATCCTACAATGTCATAAGGCCATCCTGTGTCGACAAGGTCATCCTATGTCAGCAAGGCTCTCTCTAGCGAATAATAACCCTTATTATAACTTAAAAATATATTGTGTTCATGTAAGGGAGAGAGGCACAGATAGGGGTGCAAACGATTCGAGTTAAGCCGAGCCAGAACTCGTATAGGCTCGAGCTCGGCTCGTGATGACTTAGAAAAGCTCGAGCTCGGCTCGACAAATATTTTTTTCAAGCTCAAGCTCGGCTCGTTTATTTATTTAAATAATATTTTTAATATTTTTATATTTAATTCTGCTATATATTTATAATTATAAATTTTACATATAACATTATTTATAGTATTTAGTTGTATTTTATCATAACTTTATATATAATAGATGTTATTTATATAATATATTTATTCAATTAAATAAAATTATATAAATAAAAAGCTCATTTAGGCTTGCGAGCCGGTTCGAGCTCGATACGTGAAGCTCGGGCCTGGGCTCGATAACTAACTATAGATGAGCTTTTTTTCAAGCTCGAGCTCGGCTAGGACTCGATAAAACTCAGCTCGTTTCGAGCTTTTTATTGATCCGATCTCGAGTAGCTTACGAGCAACTCGGCTGGTTTGCAACTCTGGATGCAGATTGCGGTTGAATTACTTAGTTAATTAAAAATCCTTGGCGACTGTAAGCAGTGTAATGGAGATTACCGACATGCATGTTCTAAATTGGGGGTCTTTTGCCCTTCAAGAAAAGTACAAGGGCCATTTGAAAATTATATAAAGTAAATTTGGCCGAGAAAATGCCTATATAAACCCAAGAACCCATGACGAAATTAAACACAGCTTAAGAATCCTTCAATTTCAAGACATAATGGAGAAGAAGCAGATAGCCATTGTCGGTGCCGGCACCGGTGGTCTCCTCGCCTGTAAATACTGCCTTTCAAAAGGTTTCAATCCCATTGTTTTCGACTTCGAATCCGAGATGGGTGGCGTATGGGCTAAAACCATCAAAACCACCAGGCTCCAGGTGCCCAAAGCCATGTATCAGTTTTCTGATTACCCGTGGCCGGCTTCCGTCACCGACGACTTCCCCACCCAACAACAAATGATAGATTACATCCGCTCCTACGCCAAACATTTCAATCTTATGCCTCACATCAAGTTCCATTCCCGTGTTAAGGGAATCGACTATGATGGACCGTCGTCGGATCTATGGACGTTTTGGAATGGAACCGGAGAAGCCTTTCCGCCCGAAGCCAAGTGGAAGGTGACGGTTGAAAACACCCAAACCGCCACCACCCAGGTATATATAGATGGATAATCGATATTCTGTGTGATGATTTTAAAAATAAAATAAATATAAAGTAAAGACTACCCTTACGAGTAAAAATATTTATATCCCGTCACAATACTTCTGCATGCATGTTAGGTTCAAGCCTTAATTCATACAAAAAAACACACACATCTAACATAAAGTTATATACTGCTTTTCAACTGATCTTTTCCTTGCATTCATCCGCAAATTAATATTAAATATACAAGACATCTTGCAACTAAATAAAGAAAAACTTAATTACTGATTAACCCACTACTTGCTAAGTACTCATGAAATATTAAAATAATAAAAAACGTACATGTGATTAAATGTATTTTTTAATGTGTGAATTAGCTGCATGACCCATGTTTTTGATTAACAATCATTGATTGATGTGAACGACTCGTTTCTCGTACGTCTTTTCACTCAAATAATGATAAATAAAATGTAACGTGTTAGAATCACATTTATTTTCATCAAATATTTTTTGTTTTACTCTTTTATTAAATAACTATATTAATTACTAATAATATTATTTATTTTGTTTTATATTATTATTAGTTTTTTAATAATTTAAGAAAGAGCTTTTTTATTAATATTGTTTCTATAAAAATAGTTTGTTTATAAAAGGAATTTATTCTAGAAAATCAAATTATGCGTAATATTTTAAAATTGGTTTTTTTAAAGTAAATTTTTATATAAAATTAATTAAAATAGGAAATTAAAGTAAGAAATTTTTTAAAAATGAAAAATTTTTAATGTGAAAACACAAAAAATTTAAAAAGTATAGTTTTTTATTTAATTACTTATAGTTATTACTCATACGGAAATTTAATCATATCATGTCTTACTATATCGTTTTATAATTAATACTTTTTATTTAATTTAATATTTTATTTATTCAATCAATGTAATACACGAGTTTACTAAAGCTAATATATATAGGTCTACACGGTGGATTTTGTGATCCTCTGTGTGGGGAGGTTCAAAGATGTTCCGAACATACCCCAATTCCCGGCCAGAAAAGGCCCGGAAGTATTTCATGGACGAGCCATACACTCGATGGAGTATGCGGCCATGGATCACGACAAAGCTGAAGAGTTTGTGAAAGGGAAGAAGGTGGTCATTGTGGGGTTCGGGAAAACAGGACTCGACATAGCAAGGCAATGCTCATCGACCAACGGTTAGTTGTAGCTTAATTTGTCATTGTCACATATATACTTATAATTAGCCTATCTTTTGTTATGTTATAACTTAATCGTGTTATATATTTTCCAGGGCCAGAACATCCATGCACAGTAGTGTACAGGCGCGATCACTGGAAGCTATCAGAATGGTTTCCGTTTGGAATCCCATTGGTGGATATGATGTTTAGTCGAACCACGGTGCTTTCACTTCATAAGCCAGGCGAAAGTTTTCTACTAAGTCTTCTCGCAACATTACTCTCACCAGTAGTAAGTTGATCTTCAAAATGCAATCTAACATATCTACTCTAAACTTGTAAAATAACATAAGATAGATATTGCGCATTAAAAACTTGTACGTATTTCTAAAAAAATATTTAATTTTGTAAATTTATCGTTAAAATAAATTAACAATTAATGACAAATGATTGAAATATGACAGCGTTGGGGAATCTGGAGTCTTGTGGAGAGTCACGCGAAAATGACTCTTCCACTCTCCAAGTTCGACATGGTGCCACAACATAGTCTCTCGAAAGACTTTTCCTCGGGTTTGGTTTCGTATTTGCCAAACCCCGACAACTTCTTTGACGCACTCGACAAAGGAAGCATCAAGCTGAAGAAATCACGACATTTCGAGTTTTATGAGAAAGGGATTATCATTGGTGACGACAACACACGGATAGAAGCGGACGTAGTTATTTTTGCTACCGGATTCAATGGTGTAGAAAAACTTGCACGTATGTTTGAATCAAAAACATTTCGTCACTACATTGCTGGCTCTCCACGTGTCCCTCTTTACAGGTTTCCATCACATACATATATTCCCTTTAATTCTAACTATACACTTTTCAAACCAATTTTTTAAAACCAGACCGGACGGTGATTCGAATGTTTTACTGGTCCACTAGTCGAACCGAATATAAAAACCGTATAAAATTATAATTATTTTAATAAATATATGTAAAAAAATACTGATAAATTAATATATATATATATGTGTGTGTGTGTGTGTAACGAATCCCGGTTCAACCGGTCCGACCATCGTTTTAGCAACAAAACAGTTTTAAGCATCGAACCAAGCCAGATTGAAGTCCGGTTCGCAGTCCAACCGATTAATTCGGTCCGTTTTTTAAAACAATGATAGCTTGAGGTCCCTTTAACTAAGTAATACATGTTTGCTCTTTATAGGGAAGCCATTCATACACGGATACCACAACTAGCCGTGATTGGATTTTCTGATGGTCTTTCAAGCCTTTACACCTCGGAAATGAGGTGTCGATGGGTGGCCGCGCTTCTTGAAGGTGCGGTTAAGTTACCAAGTGTTAAAGAGATGCAAAAGGACATCGCTAAATGGGACGAATATATGAAGCAATCATCTGGGGAATACCATTCTCGATCGTTCTTTGGTGGTATAGAAATTTGGTACAACGACCTACTATGCAAAGATATGGGCATGAATACGATGAGAAAAAAAGGACTTCTCGCTAACCTATTTGAAGCTTATGCTCCAATGGACTACGCCGAAATATGAGTTGGATCGACGCGAACTATGTGTGCGAATTTACTAATTAAGTAGATCGAGTACCGCTCTATCTATGTACGTGTGATACGTACCTTATTGTTGTTTGATTGAGATTTTATGTTAATGTAGTAAGGTAATGATCGATCAAATTATGCTTGATAAAATTCTGCAATCCGTTAATGTCTAATATTTCTACTTTAACTAAGAGGGAATAATATTTTGACAAAACACTTGGACAATAACAATGACTCTCAAGGTTTTAAACAATTCGTGAAGTGATTAAGTGAACTATTAATATTTGTACACCATTCTGAAGAGGTTAGGAAGCCGTTAGTCGTCAAGGGTTGGTGACAAGATTATCAGTGGCACAAGAAATAAATTTTAGGAAAGAAATATTGCAACATTAAAAAAATGTTGTGGCCAATTGAAAAATATTCGAAGCTAAAAAAATCAAACACTGTCGTGATATAGCAATAAGCAGCCACTTATATATGCATGCAAATTTTATATATAGATTGGTGACATCGAATCTCTCTCTATGCATTACATCAAGAATAAATAGACAAGAGAATACTATATTATATTGATAAAATAGTATGTATTTTTTCTTTAAGATTATAAATAACATCTTTATACACTGCAATACATCAAGAATAAATAGGCAAGAGAATATTGTATTATATCGATAATATAGTGTGTATTTTTTATTTAAGATTGTAAATATCATCTTTATGCCAGATGTTATACTTTGATATTTTTATCTTCTCTAATAAATCAAAATAATTTTTCATGCATTTTAATTTTTCACACTTATTTTATCATATGTTACTATCATAAAAAGTTAATTATTTAATATTGATATTAAATGATAATGATATTATATATCCTTTGCAAATTATAAAATGGATTTTTTAATAAAAAACATTGTTTTATTGATTAAGTTAGTTAATTATATATAATTCTAATAATATCTTATCTCAACTTTTTTTTAAGAATTTTTAATTTTTAATTACTAAGTGTAATTTAATATTTTTATTCAAATTGTATTGTACACGTGTTTCTAACTAATCGTCATATTCTAATAAAATAGTATATTGGGATGACAAGTGACAACACTAGAGTTATCCTTATCAAAATTTTCTCACCTCGTTCTCCTATTAAATAATTACCTTAATTACTAATAGTATTATTTAACATTTTTTTAGATTTAATTACTAATAATATTATTTAATATTTTTTAGATTTAATAAATTAAGAATCTTCCTAAATCATACTCTAATAAAATAGTATCTTGGGATGACACTTGGAAACATCACAATTTAAAAAAAATTCCGACTATATTTTCTATTAAATAATTAACTTAATTATTAATAATATTATTTAATATTTTTTTAGATTTAATAAATTAAGAGATGTATTTATTAATGGT
>BJCM01061644.1:0-36754 GCA_018326385.1 Flaveria bidentis
TTTTCATAATTAACATGTTTTTTTATTTTTTAATATAATTTTATATATTGAAAATTCTAACTCCAATGTATTTTCCATCGTTACTTTGTTGTCATAATAAAATTTAGTAATGACTCGATTTGATCGTTTAAAGGTTCAATTTGAGAAAAATATGCATGAGTGACTAAATTAGAACGCGAAACTTGGTTACTATTATGTGACATTTTCCCTTAAATTTACATTTACGCCTTTCCTCCTAGAGCTCATACATATGCCCATGTTACATTCGGAATGATTGTTATTCATTTTCTTAAAAATTATTACTTTTATAATAATCTACTCATCTCTAGTCTAATAATTTACATTAAGAGTGCACGTACCAATAATCCTTAGCCCAACTGGTTAAGCTGGGCTATCCATAACATGTAAATGAAAAAAAGATTATGTGTTCAAGTCTCACTCTGAGCAAAAATGCTCAGAGTTGAGCCAGGTGGTTTTTTCAGCAATGAGTTTCCTCCTGATGGTGTTGAGGGTGCGGTTAGGCTGGAAAACGAATAGGTGAGCCCGATTAAGATAACACATATCCTTCGAAGCAAGATCGTACATTTGTTGTTAAAAAAACTAAGAGTATACGTGGTAGCTTTACATTCCTTATCACTAGTTTTTTTTCATCTATCGCTTATTAAATAATCGTATTAATTACTAACAACATTATGTATTTTTTTAGATAAAAATAGTTTTTAATAAATTAAATAGAATCTTTTTATTAATGTTATTTTAAAGAAACAAATTTTTATAAAATAATTTTTTTAAAACATCAGACTTTTTACAAAAATACAAAATATTTTAAAATTAGTGTTTCAACAAGTAAATTTATATTAATAAAAAGATAATTAAATTTAGGATTTATAATAAGAACATATTTAAAGCTGACCTTTTTTAAACGTTAGTTTGAAATAAAATTTTCATTATATTTATAATAAGGGAGATTTCAATCATATCTTATCTTAAAATATTATTTTATAATTAATACATTTTTCAGTATATTTAATATTTTATTTATTTAATTCGTGTATATACGAGTTTAAGTATATTTACTTATAGGTGGTTTCTAATGTAAGAATATATTTATATGATATTTTCTCTCCATATGTATGTTATTTATTTACTTAGGGAAATCTTTAAATAATAATATAAAAGTTTCTAAAATAAATGTCAGTCTATAAGTTTTATTAGAATAATTTAACCAACAAATTTACATGAGACAAAAAACCAAACCGGGTTATATGTCCATTTAATAAAAAAAAAATGTTACAAAAGTTCCAATTTAGCAATCATCCCATTTATTTATAGTTGTGGCCTCAAGTTCAATTGCAAATCCAAATCTTCTTCTTCTTCTTCCCACAACGAACTTTCTTCGTAGTTTACGCACATACATACACACAGCAGCTTCACCAACGCACTCATATATCTGCTAATAATCGCAACAAACCCTAGATAATTTCTTCTGTTTTCTTCTATCTGTAATGGAAGCCACACCCAATGTTAACGGCACCGTAAGAGATGATAAACACAATCGCCCTACAACGGCAATCCATGGTCCCACCAATCCAATGGTCACACCTCTCCTTACAGATCTCTATCAGTTCACCATGGCCTATGCCTATTGGAAAGCCGGAAAACATAACGATCGTGCAGTGTTAGTTTCTCAATTCGTCGTTTTAATCTCATTTGCTCAATGTTTTATTACATGATTCGTGGAATCGTGGTTATTGTTTGTTTTCAGATCATTTTCTGTTTTCAGTTAATGTGATTCGTGTTGAAGGATCCATAGGTTGATAGAATTGATGTGAGTTGCATGTGGTAGATGATTTCTCAATGTCACATGCCATATTGGTTGTAGTTCCCGTTGGAACCAGTATTTGGAGATGAGTTTAGGGATTTTTTATATAGCATTTTAACATGGAGATATGAAGAAATGTTGATAATTTGTGATTGAATAAGTTCTGTTTCTTTATTTAGACATGGATATATGAAACTATAAGAAGAAGAGAATCTTGCAATCAGGCAGTTAGTTAGGTTTAATAAGAATGATATGTTATACTGATAGTTTGAGCTGACTTAGTGTGTGAACTTTGTTTATGCTAATAGTAGTTTAATTGTGGAATCTTAATTTGGATTTTATATAATTATGGGATTGTTTCAGGTTTGATTTGTATTTTCGAAGGAACCCATTTGGGGGCGAATATACAGTGTTTGCTGGTCTGGAAGAGTGCATAAGGTTCATTGCTAATTTTAAATTGTCAAAGGAAGAGATTGCTTTTGTTCGAGAGTGTTTATCTCCCACATGTGAGGTAAGTATTGTTATGGTTAGTTCATATTGAATGGAAAATGAAGTGAATCTAAGTTGATCTTAAACAGAGATGAAAATAGTTGCACATCAGTAAGTGTCAGAGAGCAGAAGGGTTATTGCTAACCTTTTTCTTGTTGAGATAGGATGCTTTCTTTGATTATCTTGGAGGAATAGATTGTTCTGATGTTGAAGTGTATGCTATTGCTGAGGGATCTGTTGTATTTCCTAAAGTACCCTTGATGAGGATTGAAGGCCCTGTTGCTGTGAGTCTTATAGACTGGTTTATACGTCCATTTTACAAGAGATTATTTATAACATAAAGACTCTTAAGACATTTATATTATTATTATTATTCAGGTGGTTCAACTATTGGAAACTCCTTTTGTGAATCTTATAAATTTCGCTTCTTTAGTAACTACAAATGCTGCAAGGCACCGTTTTGTTGCTGGGAAAAGCAAACTTCTTCTTGAGTTTGGGCTTCGGCGGGCACAGGTTTTAGACTTTCCTATGGTTGCAAGTTTAATTTATTTTGTTTCTTTTTTGTCATTATTGTTTTTGTTTATTTTATCCATAGGGCCCAGATGGTGGCGTAGGGGCATCGAGGTATTGCTACATGGGAGGCTTTGATGCAACAAGGTAACCTTGTTGACAATGTATGTTAATCGACATGTTCTTAAACATTGTATCTCATTTATTTTTTGTGTTATATAGCAATTGTGCAGCTGGAAAGTTATTTGGAATTCCACTCCGTGGTACCCATTCTCATGCTTTTGTCAGCTCGTTCACGGTTGGTGTGATATACATAACCTTTCTATTCGTTCAGTGAAAGTTCAATTATTCTGTGCAGCTGCTATATAAACTACTACAATATGATGTATTTTCTTGTGTTTTACTGCTTGTATTATTCAATTTGTTGATATTTAGGGACCTGGGGAGATTACAGAGAAGTCTCTCAAAAGTCATGATGGGTCGAGTGTATGTAAGGATTTTGTTGACCTCACACAAATGTGGTTAGACAAACTGAAGGTGTAGTTGTAATCTCATGGATATCACAACTTGGTGTTTACTCATGCAAAAAGTTATTCTGTTAAACAAAATTACTCGACCTAACAAACTTGTATTTCGATGCATGTTTCATATTTGTGTTGCTCAACTTTTGCAATTGACAGGGGTTAAGTTCATCAGCGGGTGTTTTTGGTGAGACTAATCAAAGTGAGCTGGCAGCTTTTGTTTCGTATGCGCTGGCATTTCCTGACAACTTTCTAGCCCTTGTGGACACATACGATGTATGAAATTTTTTAATCAATTTACATATGTATTTCTTCCTTACGGTTTCATCCAATCAGGTGATGAGGAGTGGTGTTCCTAATTTTTGTGCTGTTGCTCTAGCACTAAAAGATATGGGGTGTGTTTTTAATATATCTAATCATGCATAAATGCATAATCACCGTTTTCTTTCTATAATTGATTGTAATTTAAGCTATTTTTCTTTCAGGTATAAAGCAAAAGGCATCAGATTAGACTCAGGTGATCTTGCTTATCTGTCATGTGAAGCCAGGAAGTTTTTTCACACCATTGAAAAGGAATTTCAAGTTCCTGGTTTCGGAAAGATTAATATTACTGCTAGCAATGACCTTAATGAGGAAACTTTAGATGCTTTAAACAAACAGGTGAGTTATGAACCTATCATGAATCAAAATATAATAGTGATAATAATAGAATTCTTTGAATATTGAGAAATTTTCTATTATATTTTGGTTCCTTGCTCTGGTCAGGGCCACGAGGTTGACTCTTTTGGGATTGGAACCAACTTGGTTACATGTTTTGCTCAACCTGCTCTAGGTTGCGTGTTCAAGCTTGTTGAGATAAATAATCAACCACGTATAAAACTATCAGAAGACGTTTCAAAGGTTTGGAATCACTAATTTGTGTTCTATATGTATTATAAATTTGGGATATCAAATGGATGTGCTCTTAGGTCTCAATTCCATGTAAGAAACGGTCATTTAGATTGTATGGAAAGGAAGGGTATGCACTTGTTGACATAATGTCCGGTGAAAATGAACCACCTCCAAAGGTAAGTTTCTTATTTATGTTTGTTTTAGAATTTTTTTTTACAACTAATCTTTTCCACTCATTTGTTTAAATACAGGTTGGCCAAAGGATTTTATGTCGACACCCATTTAATGAATCAAAGAGAGCTTATGTGGTGCCACAGCATGTTGAGGAACTTATGAAGTGTTATTGGCCTGGAAGTGCAGGTGAGACTTGTATATTCCAATTTTTTTTATATTTATAATATGGTGTGCATTCATTTCATAACCAATATTATGTCAAGAACTTACATGATGCTTCAATAAAACAATAAAATTGCAATTAGATGGTTAATTTTTTTTCTAACCACTAGTTCTTTGATTTTATCATCTGTCCTATTTAAAGTGAAAAGTATAATAATTTGTAGACATGCATGTACTTTGTATACATGGGTATGTGGTGTATATACACATGCATGCAAACAAAATGCTATTAATACCATATCCTTAAAGAATAAGTCTTGGACATTTTTGGTAGTTCTTAAGATGATTTTTGGCTCATTATTAAACATCTGTGTGTGCATGTGGGTCCAATTTATACATTTGTATGATTAAAATGTATGTAAATGTGTGAAGACAAAGCAAGAGAAGAACTGCCAACACTTAAGCAAATAAGAGAACATTGTATGAAACAACTGGAGCAGATGCGAACCGATCACATGAGAAGATTGAATCCAACACCCTACAAGGTATGCTACCAAATATGATAAACAATAAGTTTTTTAATACTAGTATGATTTATTTCTTTTACTGGAACAGGTCAGTGTTAGTGCAAAGCTGTATGAGTTCATTCATTTTCTATGGCTCAACGAAGCACCAGTCGGGGAGCTGCAGTGAGGATGCACATGTTATGCAAATAAACCAAACATCATAGGCAATTTGAGTATTTTTTATTTTTTATCTGAATACAATGAATAAAGATTCCCATTAAAGAAATGCATATTTAACATTGTTTTTTTGTGTTACATCCGATCGAAAGTAATTAGATTGTGTCAAAAAGATCATTGAGTTTCACCCAGCCATAACCGCACCGATCCCTGACCTTTTGTGCTGTCATCAAGGCTAATTCAATAAAGGGTGTGATCCTGGTCAGCTCTTTCTCAACTGAAGCTCGAAACTTCATGTCTACCTGAAACTCACAATCAAAATATTTTTAGAAATTATTCTCTATATTTATGCAGATAGAATTCCCAATAAAAAGAAGTTGAACTTTAAATTCAAATTTGAGTTGGTACAACTAATAACCTTGTCAATGCATCGATTAACATCCAGAAGATAGCAGAAGTAAGAGAGTTGTTTGTACACATCTGCCTCAGAGTACTAGTCAAGGTAAAGTTTGTAATTTTAGTTAAAAATATTTCATAAAAGGTATTTTTGGGAGTTGAAACTTAAAAGGAGGTATAAAAACCTGTCTCACAAGGCGACCATTGCATCTAGGATAATTAGGACATACAGTTCCTCTCTCAGAGTCCCCTACAACCCGCAGGTTCAAACTTCGTGTAGTATAGTTGCAGGTTTCATCATCACACTAGTTTTTGTACCCATGATAGTCAGATAATAAATTCTATTCACATACAATAGCACATTTTTAAAACTTAAAATTCTTGCATACCGTCATTAAACTCTTGTAGTATGTTGATATGAACGAATCAGCTTGTCTTTTTACCTAAAATCAACAATATAAGAATCAGGTTTCACATCTTTACATTGCATTATAAATGTCAAGCAAAACACAATGTTTTGTTGGCGTTTTCAAAATCAGGTGAACCTATTAAAATGTGATCAAATTGTCAAATTTAGTTTATTAAAAGTATTTACCTGGTTGGCAATTGAAACCGGAGGGACTTCAATTTGACACTTAGGGCAACACGACTTTTGCCAAAAACTGGCGTTGGATGATTGATCTTGCAAGTCTGATGGCTTTTCAAGGGTTAATGTATGAAGGTAACTGAAGACAGATGGACACTCGAAAGTATCAGAGCAACCAGTACATGACAAACTTAACGCCTCACAACCCCGGTACCTGAAATCCACATTAAAAGCATAGTAAAAAAACATATTGTTATCTAAAGTGGTAAGAAAGCACCAACAAGAGCAGCATTGAGAAAAAGGAAGCTAGTGATTACCTCTCTTCATCATCTGTGACACAGATAACTGAGCCTGAATGATCGTTGTTTGCAATTTCGATTGATTTGCTTTGGAACTGAAAAATAAGCCACAAGCAAAAGACCAACTTTATCAGTTAATGACTATTAATGACCATAAAAAGCTTAGATAGAACAATTTTGTACCTTGGAAGGATCAAGCCCTAAGCAATCAGCCAGAATAGATGGACTTGTACCCTCTATTGATGCACATAGACGTGATACTACTGGATGAATCTGAATAGACCATAAATAACTGATAAGTAACAGAACAAAAACTACATAGTAAGAAAACTAAAACATATTAATAAAAAGCTGGTACCTGTTGTGCCAGATAATAATCAATGTCAATCATCAATTTTTCATTATCCTTGGTCAATTCATCAGGGTGTCTTGCACGCTGAGCAATCCCTGCTGACGAACTTGAACCATTACCCTGTTAATGTAAATAAGTAAACAAAAATGACACGTCAAAGATTATGTAAATCAGAAAAGTACAAGAATTATACAATTAAAAGTGGATAAGTCTTTATTGCAAACCTGCTCGCAGCAAATTATATAAGGAACTGTGTCGCCAGCAGAGCAACCACTGGTGTATCCTAGTTTCCGCAGCCTGAGTGCCACCTATATATGAGTATGGCAAATGTATTTATAATCGTAAACACACAAGGAACCAAAGGTTGCGGTTAGGTGAAAATAACAAATAGACAAGATTTTGTGATGTTACTTCCACATGAGGTTGACTTTTAGCATCTGGATAGGCTTCAGGTGGTTTGGTCAACGTTTTTGTAATGATATACTTCTCCAATGATATTTCTCCATTCCTCATATCCTCTTGTACCTGCTTACGCATGAATAATAAGATTTGTAATGTTTCCTTATGACTAAGATCAAATAAAAATATTATTAAATTATCTATAAGTAAATTCTATCTGAATAATAGCTAGTACTTGTGAATACCTTCCTGAGTTTGTTGTGTATTGATTCAACAACTTCCTCGCATGACCTGTTAATATAAGAGTTAATGCATTGTAAAATTCAAAAAGTTATGATGCCTATAGTGGAGGGAGATAAACACAACACTAGACATACAATTCGGAGAGTATTTGTTCCAAACAGAAATCTCCTGTTTCCTTCGATAACAAACTCCAGTCACGTCGAACCATATCAAGACCCTTTCGCTCTATAACCTACAAGTTTCATAACATTTAGAAACTACAACAGATAACATTAATGATTAATAATATTTAGGAAAAAAAACTAAAAATGTGTATGATCATTGATCAAGTACCTTATGGACTTTCCCGTCTCTTATTTGCTCTTTCACAGCTGCATATTTCTTCTTCTTAAGTAGCAACATTCTCTTGTATAGACCATCAAGATCAATTTCTAAACGCTTGTATCTCTTGTTGACCTAACATTTAACAGAAATAGAAGTCAGTTCAAAAAACAAAATATAATATCTAAGCAAGTTAAGAACCCTACCTCTCTGATGACATTGCCTGCAATAGATTTGGCTTTGCTGATATCATCAAGTCCAGTATATATCATAATTGAATCAGTATCACCATAAATCACCTGGAAAACAAAAGGAGCATACTTTCAAGTTTTAATAAAAAAAACTAAATAAAAAAGCAAAAATGAACTATGCTATTAGATAAATCACCTCCAAATTTAAGTTATTCTGAACAAGATCAACAGTCTTTTGTAAAATCTCTCTCCCCTGTAAATAATAAACAATTCGATAATCACACATGCTCCTATAATTACTTCATATTTCAGAATGAAATTATAGCCTTCTTACTTGTAGTGTTATAAGCTCTGCAAGCGGCTTTGCATAGAACCTGGAATTAGAAAAACCCAAGCATCCATACATACTGCATGCAAAGTAGAAAAAAGAAGCTAGTAAGAGAAACAAGGATTTGAAAAAAGGGGGAAACCATGATAGCAAACACAAACACAAACACAAACCTATTTGCTGTTAGTTTGAGGGCTTGCTGTTGTATATCAAATTGCTGATACTTGAGACCCGTTGCAGTTTTCAACCACTCTTTAACATTTTTCCTTCTCTCAACCAAATTTTTAAGTAGCTACAAAAAAGTAACAGCCTGTAAATTACCTATTATACAAACACTAAACCATTCTAATCATATGAAAGTTTAGTTACACTTGATCTTTTACTCGAGTATCTGTAATGTTCATTTACCTCAGGTAGAACTCCAGTTGCTTTTGAAGAAGGTAAGCGTGGAACTAAACCATCATCAGATCTGTCGACTGTTGTAAAACAGATATTATATTCCTGATACAGACAAAAGAACACGAACATAAACCTTTAGCTCAGCATACATATTAAGAGTTGGGAAGTACAAAGTATAGTGGATGAATGACAAACAAACCTGAATGATAGAAGGGTAGAGACTGTTGAAATCCAGAAGTAATATATATTTATCATATAAACCTTTTTTGGGTTCCAACACCAAACCACCTGCATACGCAGGTCCTTTTTTAGATCTTACAGGCTCGTTTTCAATTTCTTCATTCACACCCAAATCATTAATTGCTTTGTCCTCAGGACCCTCTGATTTACGTTTTGCTGTTTTGTTTTCCTTTGGTGAATAAAACTTGTCTGGTACCATAAATTTCTTAGCATGGAATGCATGCAGTAAGAGGTACTCAACTCTTTGAGCTCTAGCACCCTGGAGTCAAATATAATTAAATAAATACACGTGTGTGTAAGGCAGGAGCTTTTAACTATGTCCGTTAACAAGTTATGTGCAAGAAGCTTATCCTAGTTTACCTGAAGAGTTTTTCCCCAAAGATTACCACTAATATTAGTTAGTTGACGTGTGAGAGGAAGCACACTCAAATGAAACATGAGTTCCATTGACAGCCAGGCATCTGTCTCCCCAATTTCAATCTGAAAATCCACAGTATTAATGATTCTCCTTAAATTAATCAGATTAATATTTTGGAAGAACTCTTCATGACATTTTTACTAAAATATGGCCAGATTCAGTGGTAGGACATACAAGTTCCATTAGGGTTTGAGAACTTTGAAAGAGCTGAGGGATTTCATGCGGGGCAATCTCCTTTCGCTTCTTACTCAACTGAGTTTTTGCAAGTTCTGTCAATGAATAACTAACCTGGAAAAGAAGTTTCATCCATTAAAATATAACTACAAGAAAAAATATTGTCATCTTGCCATACTAAACATATATTCACACCTCCTTCAATAGATCACGAGAACATAAAAAGGTATCACATAAAAGCCGCCCCGCAATGCAACACATAATTCCTGGACTTGCTCCAGAACCAAAAACTGTGCTGCCTTTACTAAGTCTAGGCATCTCAGACCGCTTGAGCCGTCCTATTTTTGACCACATGCTGTTAGGAACTTTGCAAGCCTGCAATATTATTGTATCATTTAATTAATCACATCAAGTTTTCTAATATTCATTATAATCAAAGCATAAAGTAAATTTGATTAAATTTCAACCTTCACTCTGTTGAGAAGAACATCCAAATCAAATCCAGAAATGTTGTGACCAACAAGAATATCACTATCCAATTTGTGCAATTCAATCATCAACCGGTTCAACAAAGCTCTTTCACTGCAAACATGTGTAACAGACAGAAACATCACTTAACGAACTGAAACCTGGACCAAGACCAAAAATCAGTTAGAAAACAAAACTTGCCTGCTTTCCATGCTAATGATGTTTGACCCAGCCTTTGAGTTTTTCTCTGCTGCTTCTTTGCTAAATCCCATTGGAAACAAGCCATCTTCAAGCTTACGCACAACTGTGAAATGGCTTAACATTCCAGGTCTTGTCCATTCAGAGGCTAACATGGGAGTGTCAATCTGTATGGTTCATTCATGATTAAAAGTTTATTAACACAAGATATACAACAAAATGAAACATAAACCATAAAATGTACAATTGAGTAGTAGAATATGTGTATCATATGTGGGTACCTTGGCTCTATGACAGCATATGACAGATGCAGAGGCAATTTCATTTGTATTTTGTTTTTGGTTTATTATAGTTTTCAAATTAATGGCAGTAACAACAACAGGAGGAATCTCTCCAGTATTTGTTGGGTTATTGGCAACTTTAATGTCTTTTGAGCAATCGACAGTAACCTCAAATTTGCACCAGCTTACCTGTTTAAGGAGTAATTAAGTCATTGTGATGAAAAAGGTGATTTAAGTGTTATATGAAGGATTCAACCGTAAATGTGAGGGAAAAAATGTGAATTTAGAGGCCTCACACGCTGAGCAGTGAAACAACTAGAAAACTTTGAGATTGATAGCCATGAGGGTCCCTTTATCTTTCTTTTGATTAGAAAAAGCTCCAGAGCACTGCATGCAACACCAAAAATAGTTTTCAGGTTCTATTATGTAAACAATTTGACTTTCTTGATGCTTTCTTTTCAAAAAATCCGACTTGTTATACCTGGTATGTGTTCCAAGCAGAGCACAGAAGGTCTCTCCCTTAAGTTCTGAAGGAAGTGGTAGGTCCTGCAGTTTCAAGATATAACATGTCAACAAAAACCTAAATAGAAAAGGGAGAGGTTCATGACATGTATGATATACCTTAAATGGATAACTGATTTTAAGTACATAATTCTCTTTGTGCTCTATGTCAGACCTCTCAAATGCATAATTCCTCTGAAAATAAATATAAAATCACAAATAACCATCCATGAGCAGTTAATCAACAGAGATGAAACATGCTGAAGTTAACATCAATTATCTATCTTTGATCTAATTTAGCTAAGTAACAGACCTTCACTGGTTTCATGCTGAAGTTTGAGACATTTCGGTCAAGCAATTGTTTAGTCAAGTCAGCCTTCAATCCAGATGCCATTTCCTAATAAAGTAAAAAAGAAAATGTCTATAAGCAACAGTTGAAAGTAAGAAGTAAAACACAAGAGAAAACCGCCAAACCAACAATAACAACCAGACAATAACTAATAATACAAATAATATGGTTATGTAACTTAGAAGAATGAAAAGAAAGTCGATTACATGAAGCTTTGTCAGAAATTCTGTAGGTGATATTTTTGATTCTTCAAGCTTCAAAATGACGGTCTCATCAAATACAGAATCATTGGGGACAGCATATACGCATCTCTGCATATTCTTCACGACCACACAACAGCTGTGATACGTATTTCCTGCTTTAACCTTCATTGGAATAAAAAGTTTCAAAGATCAAGATCAATTTCTGAGCATCAAGCATAGAGCACGAGAGTTGAAGAAAATCAATTCTACACATCGAACAAACACAAGGCATGAAACAACTCTTTTAATGTCGATTATTTATTTGTGATATGCTTTTAGTATTAAGTTAAACAAGAGGGTCATATTGCATCAGGATAATCACATTAAGATTAATAGTTAGACCATTACAACATAAACAAACCAATAAATAAATATATATATATATATATATATATATATATATATACAAGCATGTTCTAACCAAAAAAAAGGTGAATATCATACAACTTCCTAGGAGTTGCCAATCTAATTAGAAATTATTACCGCCCACCGAGAAAAATAACCAACAGCTAAACCACAACAAGTAGAGTAGAAGAAGCTGTCAGTGGTTATAAAAAGAAAAAGTTTCATCATTATATTTTTAAAAATAGAACTGAAAGATCACTAGCTTCAAGCTTATGAATTCTAACAGATTGACTTACATCCATCACCTCATACAATTGTGATTCAATGTAGCCTCTTGAGAACCTCAGTTGTAGGCCATCAGACACAGCCCAGCGCAGCACTATAACCTCGTGTAAAAAGCCCCATTTTCAGGCGCTTACGCACAATTTCAAGCCAAGTTCCGGTCAAAACTGTCGGAACACATCTGAAACAATTACACCAACCCTAAACAAACCTAATAACATACTACAGGTTAAACCAACTCAACACAAGCCTAACACAATCTAAAACCCCTAAAAATAGTATGTTTATACTATGTGCCTCGCTTTTGAAGTGCCTTGCGCCTAGACCCAAGACTCGCCCTTTGTGCCTTGAGTGCGCCTTTGACAACTATCTAGAAACCCATATTGCTTTTAGACAAAACTGTGATTCCTCTAATCTAACAAAGGCAGATAACGGATATCAGATTATTAGCATCATGAACACTACTCTTACAATCTTATTCTTGTTTCTATTCCTTTACTGTCAAATTTTCAACTTGATACTTGATAAGTGAGATATTGGTAGACAATCATAAAGAGAAGGGAGGTTTACATCACAAAGATTATCTACATCTATTAGCACATACAGGCTTCTATTATTCATGACATCAATGAGAATTGTCTACCTATGGCCTCCTACTATAACCTAGCAAACAACGGTACAATACAACATGAGAAAGGCATGGCGTATAAAAATTTGAAAGCCTTGTTAACAGACTCTTATTCAAACATAGTTGATGAAATTATATAAGCACCTATCTATGTGTTCCAATCATTGACCAAATAGGAATAAAGCAGTTGCATAAAACACGTTATGATTCCATCAAAAATCTAATGTGCTTCCTAAGATCTTCACAAGACTCTGGAGGCGGCATATCAAATTGCTCAAGCCAATTGTGACTACAATGTTAAGTATACTGAGTCTTATACAAATACTAAGATCATGCATAATTAAATATTACCCATGTCAACTTGGAATAACAAATGAACAGTGCCACTAACATAAAGTTAAATTGGCCAAAGTACCTTCCCAAATAGATAGATAGTGCCTGCATTAGAACCGCTAAACTCCTCATACGCATCAAGCATGTAGAAAGGCAGAGATCCATCAGAATCTACCACGAATGGAGGTTTCCCATCAGAACTCAAACCATGACCAGTGTCATCACCCAAACTAGGACTTATAACCGCCTGTAATCCTGCAGTTGCACTGAATGTCGGGTCCTTTTCCTCTTTAATTTTCGCATTTAACGTCCAAACATCAGCCTCCTTCACCACTGCTGGTTCCACTTTCACTTCACTCTCATCCTTCAACACCTCAACTTCACTTCCCACCACCACCGCAGGCTCCTCCACACCACCCAAATCCTTACCATTTTCAGGCGTGTCAACCACTTCCTTCGCTTCGGACACTTCATCTTTGTACGAATTATTTGACGATAAATTACCACCAACCACCACATTTGCAAGCGGATTCTCAGTCTTAACCGACGCAATTAACCCATTCGGTGCTAAAGTCGCATCGCTATGGACCGATCTTTTGCTACTTCGCCTCCTTTTCTCTTTATCAGTCTCATCAGGCGTAATTTCAGCAAGCACGTCATCAAGAATACTATCACACGACACCACCGCAGGCTTGTTCTTATTAAAAACAGCAGAAGTAAACAAGTTCGATATCCTTTGCTTACCCATCAAAGCAGCTGCAGCTTCAAACGAAGGCTTCTTAGGCTCTCTCTTTTCCGTTTTCGTCTTCCTTGGCTTCTTCTTCTCCAATTCACCTTCCGATTCCTCTTCAGACGACGGAACGACACCGGATTGAGTCCAATCAACCTCTTCTCCTTCATCCGCGTAACCAAGACCATCATCGTCCACAATAAACCCTCTGTAATCTTCCTGACGTTTGGCCACGAGGTTTTCGTACTCGTCCTCATCAACGGTGTCGTAAATCGGTTCATCGATCTTGATCTGGTAACGATCTTCACCAGCACCGCCTTGTCTGAGGGTTTTGAGTTTGCGAAGTGCTTCTGCTCGCTTCTCTGAATTGATTCCTCTTGTTTTCCTCTTTTGTCGCTGCTGATCGTCTGTCATTTTGATCTGGTGATCGATTTGTTTGTTGCTGTGTTGATTTGATGAGTAGATCTGCAGAGAGTTTACTCGTTAGGGTTGATAAAGGATTTGGGGGAAAATGAGATGTGAAAATAGCGGGAAGAATGTTTTAGCGCCAAAAATAATTCGGGTAATGGGTACGCGATCCGGGTTGGCGGGTTGTACCGAATAATAGTGTCAAATCCTCGACTACTTTGAGTGTGGAGAGGTGGTTTTCACGCTAAAGATTAAGTATGGGTTTATGAGTGTTTTTATAGTGACTATTTTTTACGGCCGTCTGTCTAACATAGAAAGAAGAGAAACAAGTGAGTCTAGCGTGATGGAGAAAGTGAGTTAGAGAAATTCATAAAGAACACATCTACGTGAATATGCACGTGCGGACACTTAATGAAATATAAGAACGTAAATAAAAGCACTCAAGCACATTTATTGTAAGGCCTTATATAACACCTCCATAACAGGGCGGTAAGTGTGTTGCCTAGCTGCGAGGTATGGCGAACACGTCTCCCCTCCATGAGAGGGCTCGTGGTTGGGCTCTCTAAGTTGGGTCAAAGTGGCAACAACATTTTTTTAGTAAGAGTAAATTTTGTTTTTAGTCTCCATGGTTGGGGTAATTTAACCAATTTAGTACAAAAATGAATATTGTCATGTCATGCTCTTCGATTTCATTTTTATGACGATTCAATCTCTGACGTTAATTTTGTTACTTTTTTCTGTTAAATGTAGGGTATTTTAGTTATTCTAAATAGAGTGATGCTTTTGTAAATTATAATGATAATTCGAGTGGTTTTGCAATATGGATAAAACAATAAAAGATATATAAATTATAAACTTCTCCGGTATGTCGATTAAAGACGGTGATCTCAATCATGTTTCCACTTCTCAATCGGGATGGGCACCAGAAACTTCAGTAAACAATGTCAAATTCATTTGCAGTTATGACGGGTCGGCGGCTAAATCCTCCCTCGCATTGTCGATCGACGGTCACCTTAGGTACGTCGGCAGGGAAACTCGTTCCATCAACATGCTTGTCACGTTATGTTCACTGGTTGATCCCTGACGATGGGAGCCCCACAACTACCATCTTTGTTGCAGTCTCGTAATCAAATTAGTTTTCATGTTGCAAGTTGTTTGGAGAATATGTAGCGTTATTTCAAAGATTAATATGTTAATAGCTTGCTTCAAGATGCAATTCGCCATACCATTCAAGTGTACGAGTAGCTACACAGCAAAATGGGAGCTTCATATCCACCCCACAGCCACCATGCGCAAGACAATGATATGTACTAGTTGGTCAATGGGATTAGTCAATTAGCAAGTCAATAAAAGTTAATAAAGTTGTATTAATGGAATAGTCAAATGAGTATAAATATGTGTCAGTGAATTATAAAAATGAGTTTTGAGAATATTAACAAACTTTCCCGCTCTTTCAATTTTCTTTGTAACTAATTTTCGAGAGTTTTCTTCATCGTGGATTCTCTGAGTTTTACTAAGCTCGTCCATTGTTAATTAATCTTGAGCTTTTGAAATCCACATCAGTGGTATAAGAGCTAACTTTCCTTAAGAGTTTTTTTAGCTGATTGAATCGGTTGAGATGACGAGAAGACAAGCTTTTACGAATTTTGAATGTGAAGAAGCAAGCAGAGGTTTGGAATCTGAAAATGGTCAACAATCACAGATTAACGAACAGATTGTTGAAAATTCGAAGACATTGACAGAATCGAAGAATATTTTAACTAGGCTCGCAATTCAAGTTTTGGAAATGGCAAAACAACAAAATCGATCATCTGGTAGTCAATTGGAGACGAATTTAGGAGGAAATGGAGATGTTGATTTCAATTCATTAGCAAGACTTACAATGATTGAGTTTCCAAAGTTCCGTGGAGAGGATTTAAACTCCTGGTTGTTCAAAGTGGAACGATTCTTCGAATTGGATATTGTGTCTGGTACGACTAAGGTTTGATTGGCAGCAATTCATTTTGGGGAGAAAGCTTCACAATGGTTCCAATCTTATACTTTACAGAGAGGTAAAAAATCATTGTTTTTGGCAATAATTAGTTACTAAATTGCACACTCAATTTAGAAAATTGTTTGATGATCCAATGACAGAATTAAAGAATTTAAAGCAAACTTTAACTGTGCAAGAGTATTATGATGCCTTTGATGCTATAATCAGTAGGTTAAAATTATTGGTTGAGTATGCTTCAAGTTGTTTCATAGCAGTCTTAGAATAAGAGATGGTTTCAAGTAATATTGTTTAACCCAAAGACTATACAACAGGACTTTTGTTTAGCTAAACTTCAAGAAACTACAATTAAGGTTAAGAAAACAAAGTTTGCTACCAAGGCTCCCTTATTGGTAACACCGGTTAATTCTAAGGCATTAGATATAGTAGCTAAACCAATAGTGCATGAAGTTAAGAAGATAACTACAAACAGACGAACCTTAACTCAAGGTGGGTTTGATGAAAAAAGAGCTAAGGGATTGTGTTTTAATTGTGATGAAAAGTATCTTCTAGGACGTAGTTGTAAGGGAAAAAGACCTCAAGTGTACCACATTGATGTAGAAATGTTAGAAGATGTTACTAAACAAGTTCTAACCTTAAATGAGATAGAGTTTGCACAAATTTCAGTGAATGCATTGCCTGGAGATGGTCGATTCCAATCATTAAGGGTCACCAGCCATTATGGAAAAATGAGTTTACAAATGTTGATGGATACGATTAGTTCTTATAATTTTTTGGATTCAGTTGTAGCAAAACAACTAGGATGTAAGTTGGTGGAAAGACCTGCAATGTTGGTTAAGGTAGCTGATGGAGGAACCATAGTTTGTGATAAGATGGTCGAGAAGTTTTCTTTGAAGATGCAAGGTATATTTTTTTAGGCAGACGTGTAAGTTATGCCCTTGGGGGGTTGTGATGTAGTGTTGGGTGTTCAATGGTTTACGGATTTAGGACCTATCAAAATGTAATATAAAGATACAACAGTTGAGTTCAAATATCAAGGCCAAAAGGTGGTTTTGAGGGGACAACAATCCAGTAAATTATCAACTCTTAACAAGAGAAGTGTTAAGAAGTTAACTATTATGGATGAATTATCTATGTTGCATGTATATGTTATTGCATACCAACACACTTTCACTTCTGTGGTATTACAACGAGATGAGAACATTTTTAAGAAAATATTTGCAGCTGATATTGCATGAATTTGAACATGTATTTCATGGTATTATCGATATCCTACTCTTCAAAAAGATATTATCGAGAAGATGCCCAATGAGTTATTGGATCGGGGAATAATTCGATATAGCAATAGTTCATTTGCTTCTCCGGTTGTGTTGGTCAAAAAAAATACGGAGGGTGGAGAATGCGCGTGGATTACATAAAACTTGATCAAGCAACAATACCGGATAGATTTCCAATTCATATGGTTGAGGACATAATGGACGAACTTTATGGAACTCGGTTTTTTTCAAAGTTGGAATTGAAGTCGGGGTACTATCAAATTCGAATGGATCCTGTTGGTGTTGTGGTCATTTTGAATTCTTAGTTATGCCTTTTGGCTTAACTAATGCTCCCTCTACTTTCCAAGGCTTAATGAATCATGTATTTCGCATGTATTTGAGGAAATTGGTTCTTGTTTTCTTTGATGATATACTTGTGTATAGCGCTTCATGGGAGTTACACATGTCTCATTTGAGATTGGTTTTGGATGTGCTGAGACAAAAGAAGTTAGTTGCCATAAAAAGTAAATGTGTTTTTGGGGCACCCGAATTGGAATACTTGGGTCATATTATTTCTTCTAAAGGGATGGCCACTGTCCCGGCTAAGATCCAAGCTATTCAAGATTGGCAAGTTCTTACTTTGATTAAGGCTCTTAGGGTTTTTTTTTGGCCTCAAAGGCTATTATCTAAGGTTTTTGCATGATTATGGAAACATTGCCATGCCTTTAACTTAGCTACTCAAGAAAGATGCATTCCATTGGTCTTCTAAAGCTGATGTTGCTTTTCAAACTCTCAAACAAGCTATGAGCAAGCCTTTAGTACTTGCTTTACCCAACTTTAATGAACCATTTGTGATAGAAACAAATGCTTCTGGTTTTGGAATTGGGGCTGTTTTGATGCAACAAGGCCATCTAATTGCTTATATCAGCAAAACATTATCTCCTATAAATTTAGCTCTATCTACATATGAGAGAGAGCCGCTGGCAATTATTTTTGCGGTCCAAAAATGACAACAATACATAATCAACAATTCTTTTGTTATTAAGTCTGGTCAATGGAGTCTTAAATACCTATTGGATAGCAATATTTCTACTCCTTTTACAAAAGTGGTTATAAAAACTAATGGGATTCTCTTTTGAGATTTGCTATAAAAAGGGTGGAAAATAAGGTGGTTGATGCTCTTTCTAGAGCAACTCATAAGGAACTTTTACAAATGGTTATTTAATTTGTTCGTACTGATTTATGGACTAATATCAAGGCGGGGTGGGTGACTGATCCCATACTTCAACAATTGATTTCTGAGTTAACAAGAGATGCATTTTCTCATCCATAATATTCTTGGCATGCGGGTGAATTGAGGAGGAGAGGGAAATTGGTAGTGGGTAACCTTCCATCTCTTAAACTTAAAATTTTCAAGTGGTTACATGATTCAGCCGAATGAGGTCATTTAGGGGTACATGCTACTATAAATCGTATGGCTAGATTGTTCTACTGGCTAAAGATGCGGAAAAAGTAGCTGCATATGTTAAAAAGTGCATCGTATGTCAGCAATGTAAGGTTGATATTGCAGCCTATCCAGGCTTGTTACAACCTCTTCCAAGACCTTCTGCTGTATGGAAAGATATTTCTATTGATTTTATAGAAGTATTGCCACTATTCTGCAATAAATATGTTATTTTGGTAGTGGTAGACAGGTTGAGTAAAGAAGCATATTTCTTATCTCTTAAACACCCTTTCACTACAGTAGAAGTTGCACAACTATATTTTTTATCAAATTTATATTTTACATGGTCATCCAAAATCTATTATTTCGGATCGTGACAATATATTCACTAGTCATTTTTGGAGTGAATTATTAAGTCTTCAGGGTATTGATCAAAAGCTCTCCAATTCCTTTTACCTTCAAACAGATGGGCAAACAAAAGTTTTAAACCGTTGTTTGGAATGATATTTGAGATGTTTCCGTTTTGACCGACCACAAGATTGGGTTAAATGGTTACATTTGGCATAATTTTGGTATAATACCAACTATCATTCTTCTATTAAGTGTTCGCCATTTGAGGTCATATATAGACAACCACCTCCTCTTCACTTACCTTATTTGCCGAATGAAAGTAACAATGAAGTTATGGATAGAAGTTTGGTGGTTCGGAGGAGATTATCAATATCTTGAAAGCTAATTTGCACCATGCCCAAAATAGAATGAAACAAGTTGCTATGCACATAGATATTAGAGAAGTTTTAGTATTGGAGATTGGGTATATTTGAAGCTTCAACCTTATAGACAACAATAAGTTCAACAATGATCTAATCATAAGCTTTTAGCTAATTTTTTTGGCCCTTATTCGATTATAGCAAAGGTTGGTCAAGTCCCTGGTGGTATCTGCTATACACCCTACAATTCATGTGTCTTTACTAAAGAAATATCATGGGCATGCTCCTCATTACTCATCTTCACCCACTATGGGAAATGTTGTATCTAAAGAACCTGAAAGGGTGATCGATACTAGAGTTTTCAAGAAACACAATCGTGTACAAGTTCAATGATTAATTAAATGGAAGAATCAACCACTAGAGGAGGCTACTTGGGAGTCTACCACATTGATGAATCAATGGTTTCCTAAATTCGATCCTTAGGGTCAAGTATCCTCATAACCAAGGAGTATTGATATGTACTAGTTATTCAATGTGATTAGTCAATTAGCAGGTTAATAAAAGTCAATAAAGTTGTATTATTGGAATAGTCAATAGAGTATAAATAGGTGTCGGTGAATTGTAAAAAGGAGTTTTGAGAATATTAACAAACTTTCCCACTCTTTCAATTTTCGTTGTAACTAACTTTCTCGAGTCTTCTTCTTCTTCATGGATTCTCTAAGTTTTACTTAGCTAATACATTGTTAATCAATCTTCAGCTTTTGAAATCCACATAGACAATCACCGTTTCCATCATAATCTATTTCATCATCATTGTCTCTTGTCAAATCAACGCTACCCCATCCTTGTCTCCTCCCACTTATTTTTTCAAACCAATCGTCGATACGATGGTTGTAGTCAGTGGTATGGGGCGAAGTGGTGGGGAGGTCGGTACGGTGGTTGTAGCAAGTGATATAGGGCGGAGTGGGTGGGGAGGTCAAGATGTATTATTAAATTTAGGTTTAGGTTTTTTATATTTTAAAATTTTTACACCAATTATCTTAATCTTATGTGATTTACATAACTAATCGATTTAAGTATGAAATGACTGAGGTATCCTTTAACTTAACTGAAAAATCTAACAGACTATAGCTTCAGAGACTAAAATCGTAATAAAAATTAAACCACGGAGCATGATATGACAAAAAAAATTTCTTTAGTTATTAGAATTATCCAAACCAGAAACAAAATTTACTCTTTAAATAAAATTAAATGGTAAATGTTTCAATAGTATATAACAACAAATGTGGCTTATGTAGATTGTTTTGAGTAAGAATTAGATGTTAACCAAGCAACCAAATGGTAGAAGAAGATAATATATATATATATATATACACACACACAAGAGGCATGAATTGGTTTTAAAATGTATACATGTTCTCGTAGATGATCATAACATCGACCGAGAGAAATGGAGCTTTGACTGTCTAGGATAGACATATGTGTATGTTTTTAGTTTATTTTATGTATATTCTAGTGAGATTTGTTGGGGAATTCTCAAAAATTACTGGATAAATTTGAAGTCGTGTGATTACTTTCATATCAAACAATTGGAGTGTCTACCAACGTTTGATTGGATTAAATCATATTGATTCTAGATTTTCGTATGGATTTTTGATTGAGCCATATTTAGAAGATCAAGAAATCGAATTTCTTTTTAGGGGATCCAGAAAACTGAATACGCAGGAGCGTTTATTTAGTTTTCAAGAAAACTGCTTCTTGGGGTAAATTAAACCTTTAGTCCCTCAAGTTCCACGAATGCATATTTAGCCCGAAATTAAAATTTTAATGCATTTTTTATGAAGGGCTGTTGTCTTAAAATAAAAATTTTCAAGTTGATCTGGCAGCTCGACCCTAGCCAGGGGCTCTGCCCCTTGAACCCCGCTTCTCTCGGGAGCGTTGCCCTCTAACCCCCGCCAAGGGGGCGCTGCCCCCTTAGATCCCCCGTTAGACCCGATGACATTTAAACAAGCGTGCACTCTTATTTGAATGTCATACGCAATCTCAAATTACACTAAAATATCCCAACAAGCCCGTATAAATGCTATGTTTTGATATATTGCTGATTATAAGTTATTTAAAACTTGTTAGGGCAAGGGTACTTTTATAAATCATAATCATGACATACATGATATAGGTTGAAAGAATGCATGATAATGTTTACGTTGTTCAATTTAAGATTGTTAGTATGTTTTCATCACATTTATCTTTCAGACATATGCAAACCTCTCTTTTAACCTACTACTCGTTAAAAGATCGACAAATCGTTAGTATGAAGCTAATCTAATATATATTAATTAATCGCATGATAGTATCACTAGTATTCAACGAACAATTTTAGGTGTTTATTGATTTTGTATATCCTTAGCAATGGCTCTATCTTTCCCCTATGATCATATGTCTTTGACCTTTACAGTGGGAGCCTTGTACGTTTACCGATGTTCCCATACATGTTGTTGGATGATAACAAGAAGGATTATATTAACCAACATGATACCGTTATCTCGTTGATTAATTTTTATCATCGTATTGATAATTAGCTTTATGTATGGTTTAGTTAATTAAACAAACCAATCATGTTTATTTACAGGTTAAGCAACTATAAAAGTCAACTATTAGTAGTTGTCTTGTGCTTGAACGATACATGATTATTACCAATCATTATATACTATCCTAATTGGTATACTTACCTCATTGTGCGTTTAGTAAAGTATTAATTATCGTTTCATAATTTTAAAAGAAGACATGATTGAAGATCCAAGCATATTTTAGGCACACTCTCAAAAGCACCAATTGCCTAGAAAATAAATGTTAGCTTCTTTTTAAGAAGAAAATAAAAAGAGAACGTTATCTTACTACAACAGAAAAAGAAAAAGAAAACTTAAAAGGCTAACTATTTTAGAAAACAATATTGTCGTCATCTAGATGTCGACTAACGCTAACTAACCGTATCTAGCTAGTACTATTCAGATGCACATGGAAATGTTTATCTTAATCGGCAGGTCTACCCTACAACTAACATACTAACAAATGATAATATATTATGACTAGATTTAACATAATCCATTTTCTCCATTTAGTAGAGCAAAGTAGCATTCTCTAGTCCTATAAACTATTGTCACAACCTTGCCACCCGGTCCACAGTCGTGAGCCAAACCCACTCTGCACACTTAGACGTGGATCAAGTGACGTAGACCTAGCAAACTTGAAAATTATAAGCCATATCGACCGAACCAAAACTAATTAGCTAAGAGCTCCTACAACAACAACATTCACCAACACTTACAAACACTCGTCTAACTACGAAACTTCCAAAACCACTTACACTATATATCTTTTTTGCATACGATGTATATATTTTTTTGCATACGACTTCTAGGACGAGTCTAGAGAATGCATTTCTAGACGATCAATGTCATTCTTTTCACCCGTATAGTGTATATAACTAAAAGTCAAGGCAAGCTAACTCTAAGATGTAGTAAAAACTACCTGCAGGTTATTTAAAATCATTTTGAAAATACATTAGGTACAAATTACCTACAGCACCCTTGTTAGATTAAGAATATATTGTAAAAAACTATCAAAAAGAAGGAAAACAGCTAGCACCTCCCAACAAATGCTAAATAACTTTTCAACAAATACTAAAACAATTGGGATTTTATGACCTGGACTTTTCAATTATTTAACTATCATTACTCTAATACTAGCGATTAACATGATGCTTACTGTTTTGTCTTTTCGTTGGTTTAGATATTATTATATTTTTTTTTTCAAAGATGTATTTGTTTGGCTAAGTTTGTCACATGCACATGGTAATTGCTTTGGGCGGTGGGACGACACCAGTTGGAGAGAAATTTATTTTTCTGGTGTATTCTAACATGGTGTGTTAAACTATTTTATATACGCAATCACTTATTTATATGATTATGTATTTATATAATCACATAGCGGTTTTTACTTGGGTATATTTTTTGCATCTGATAATAGTAAAGGAAACACATTAAGTAATGTTAGTCTAGTAGACTGAAATAATAAAATATAAAAAGCACAATGTCTTCTGATATGAAAAATCGAATGAAAATTAGATTTTAATAATCTAAAATATTTACTATTAGTTAATATTAATATTAATTAAAAATTTGATCAGTATTAATTTTAAATTTGACTTTATTACTAATAACAATCTCAGTCTAACTTTATTTAACTTCACTAAATTTTTTATGACATATCATGTGACGTGCCTCGTGAGCTGTTATATCAAATAGTTATAATTGTAAATATAAATATATTTCTCAATTTAATTTCATAAAAGGCAAATTCTCAAGTAATTCAAAATAACGATTTTATCGCTGAATTGAGTAGCCAAAAAACAAAGAGACGCAAAAATTAAGTGACATATTTATTTTTAATTTAATTAAGTAATATGACATGTTACATGTCACATCATCAAACACTAACATAGTTACTAAACATTTATACTGTGACTATTGTTAGTAACTATATAAAAAATTATGATTAATTACGGTCAATTTGTTAGCTAAAACTAATACTCGTCAATAACAATAGTCTAAATTAATAAACTCTAGTTTATTAATAATAAAAGACAATAAAAGTGATAATTTTGACAAAACCTCATGTTCAAAAATTGCAACTCACTCCAGAATCTATCAATACTAATAAAATAAGGTGTTTTTGACAATTGTTAATTTTTTAACCCATCTTATCGCCACTTGTCAATTTTTTTTTACATATTCACACATTGATTTACCTTTCAAAGAGTATTATAGTAATTTAAATAATAATGCAAGTTTTTCTCTCTTATTAAAAGTTAATTATATTAATTGTTATAATTCTCTCTTTTATCTAATTTTTTTGAAAACAAACTATATTTTTAAAATACATATATCTTATTAAAGAAGTTAAAAATTACATCTTTTAATTAAAATCTAAATAAAAAACAAAAATTTTATATAATATAAAATTTTGTAACACACTAAACCTTTTCTAAGAAAACATTTTAAATCGTTTTATTTCTAAAAAGTAATAAAGGTGAAAATTTTAAAAACAATCTTATTAAAACAACCAAAATAATTACAAATCATAGTGAAAAAAACAAGATTTTGATAAAAAAATTAATTTTTTAATAAAAGAATCTTAAAACGAATGTCTAAAATGAAACAATTTAGATAACAGAGTTATAATAGTTATTTAATTTCTATATAATTTTTAATTATATTTAATATTAAAATATTATAATTTAACTCTTCATGTTTTTACTAACTATAATCCGTTTAACTAATGAGTTTTTAGCCTATACATCTATCTATAAAAAACTAAAATAAAAATGAAATAATTGTAAGCCTTATCATACTAATTTTCTCATTTCTCTATAATAATAATAATAATAATAATAATAATAATAATAATAATAATAATAATAATAATTAATACTAATAATTTTACTCTTACCATTTTCAAATTAAAAAATATATATAATTTAATAAATAAAAAACCTATTTTTTTTAGTAAAACACACTTTTTGAAAATAAATTTTTTATAACATACATAATACAATGAACATTTTCTTTAAAAAATCTTTTTTCTTAAAATAAAATATTTAAAAATCAAAATTTTTTATAAAACAAAGTTTACAAAAAATACATTATTGCTTATTTATTTAAAGTAACTATTTATATGTAATTATAATCATATTTTATTTTTTTTTATAATACATAAATTTTAATTACTAATTATTTAATATTTTATTTATTTATTACGTGTAATACACGTAAACTAAACTAGTATTTAATAATTAACTAACTCGATGTGTCTAATATTTTATAAACAAATCCACTAAAGTCTCCTCTGTAAACCAACCCCAATAACAAGTTTTCTTCCTGTCTATTTGAGCATTAACCATGTGAAAGAAAAAGAAAAAAAACTGCAATAGTCGGTGGCCACTTTGCAACACCACTGCAGCAGTAGATCCTCTAATTCTTCATCTTCTTCATCTCTCAAACACTCAAATCTCCTCACAACCAAAGATCACATCACCATCACCATCACCATCACCATCACCATCACCATCACCATCACCAATTCACCATACCCACTAATCGAGCTTCTACAAACATGTCAATGCACGCAAAGACAGATTCAGAGGTCACAAGTTTAACAGCATCGTCTCCGACGAGATCACCACGGCGGCCGGTGTACTACGTGCAGAGCCCATCACGTGACTCGCACGACGGCGAGAAGACCACCAATTCGTTTCATTCAACGCCGGTGCTCAGCCCCAACGGGTCACCGGGTCGTCAATCGAGGAACTCTTCGTCTACTAGATATTCCGGGTCGGTCCGACCCGGATCGAGGAAAGGAGGTCAACATCATCGCAAAGGGGAAAAGGGGTTTGATGCGATTGAGGAAGAAGGACTGTATGATGAAGATGATCGGAGGGGGATCCCTCGACGGTGTTATGTTCTGGCGTTTGTTGTTGGGTTCTTCGTTTTGTTCACGTTTTTTGCTCTTGTGTTGTGGGGTGCTGCTAGGCCTCAAAAGCCTGTGATCACCATGAGGGTATGTAAATCATCACTATTTTATAATCGATCGAATCATAAAATTAGGCAAATTTGGACTTTTGATCTAGTATTGAATCTCGTCATTTCGATTAGTTTGATGCTTATACGCTCCTATGAATCTGAAATGTCAAAATCATGTGTTTTAATTTGATTGATGCATAGGTGAATCTGATATGGGTACAGGGTACTGATAGAAATTGACGTTTGACTTTTGAGTCAATTTAATCATCATTCATCAATGCTAGATTTATGCTTTGAAATGGTTATTAGTGTTGAAAGTTTGGGTTTTTTTCATTTGTCTGCAGGGTATTGCATTTGATCAGTTTGTAGTGAATGCTGGTGCAGATGCATCTGGTGTAGCCACAGAGATGGTGACACTAAACGCTACAGTCAAGTTCAATTTCCGCAATCGAGGTACATTCTTCGGGGTCCATGTATCATCCACACCTCTAGATCTCGCGTACACTGAGCTAACTTTGGCCACTGGAACAGTAAGTGTGACAATTTGATATCAGTTTCAAAGATTTATCACTCACAAGTCAAAACCTTGTGAACTCACATGGGTATTTGCCATTCTTGTGTGCAGATCAAGAAGTTCTATCAATCAAGAAAGGGTCACAGAATCGTTAGTGTGAACGTGCGAGGCGTTCGCGTGCCATTATACGGTGGAGGCGTGAACTGGAGTAGCGAGAAAGGTAAACTAACCGCACCCGTGCCGCTGAACCTAAACTTCACAGTTAAAGCCAAGGCATACGTTTTGGGAAAATTGGTGAAGCCTAAGTTCCACAAAAGGGTCTCGTGTGCCTTTGTTTATAAACCCACAAAGGTTGTCAACACACCCATTTCACTCAAGAACTCTTGCACCGTACAGTAGTTCATTAAATTGCACCTGTAAGTCTTAGGTTATACTTTGGGGAACTGATAAATGGGTCATTGAGGCATAAAAACAAACAGTTGGTGTGCATTCTGCACGAAAAGAGTGTGGAAATTGGTGCGTACAGCCGGTGATCTGAGGTCTGATTGGTGTTGAATACTTTGTCGGTGAGGTTTGGAGGTATTTTTTTTATTTAAAATTGGTGTGGTAGTGTACTATATATTATATTTGTTGTACTATTATTTGATGTTTATGGGAACATAAAGTATTATATTTACGACTTTGTTTGGATTTCTTTTCGGTGCTATTTGGTTGTTTTGGATCGATGTAGCGACAACGGGATTCCACAAGTCAAACAAAGTAGTCGGTGTATTTTTGAATTTTTGTAGTAAATTGAGCGGTGGTTAAACAACACAATAATAACGTTACGTTGGGAATCCGGCCACATATTGAAATGCGAACAACAAAACACCTAGTAGTGGCGGTCATTATAATGTAAACTAGGTTAGTTTTCGTGTAATATACAGATTAAATAAACAAAATATTAAATTATTATTAATAAAAACTTATGCATTATAAAATCATGTTAAAAGATAAAATATGATGTTACGTATAAATAGTTTTTAAGTACAATATTTTAATGTATAATATAATTAAAGTTATACATACTTTAGTTCAAGAATAAAAATTATACTATTTTTAACTTTTTTATGTAAAAAGTTTTATTTTTAAACATTCGTTTTAAGATTTATTATAAAAAATATTTGTTAATAAAAATCTTGTTTAAAAAAAATATCTGGTTTGTTATTATTCTGGTTGTTGTAATAAGATTGTTTTAAAATACTTCACATATTTATAATTTTTTTTTTAAAAACGACTTAAAATATTTTGTTTAAAAGTGTTTAGTGCTTTAGAAAATTTCATATTATATAAAACTTTAATTTCTTGTTATTTAGATTTTGATTAAAAGATGTGATTTCTAATTTGCTTCATAAATTTTATTCTAAAAAATGGTTTAATTTTTTTTAAATCAGATAAGAGAAAGAAACATAGTAATTAATAAGATTTATTTTAATAAAAGAGATAAATTTGTATGAGTATTTAAATTAGTGTAATACCATTTTGAAGGGAAAATTGATTTGTGAATGTCTAAAAAAATAACAAGTGGCAAAAACATAAGTTAGGAGAATGACAAGTGACAAAAGAAACATTGTTTCTTGTTTTATTAAAAGTTATAAATTTTAAGGCATTAAAGAAACTCACCAAGATCACAACTACGTTTGCACCATTAGAAAACTCAAAATAACAAGAGAAAAAAAATTGGTTGGGTGTAATCTTGAACCCGTTCGATTATAGCACTAACAAAATAAGTGATGCACAATGGTGTGTACACAAAGATGATTAGAACATTACGAAGTAAGCGATTGAGGCAAAAGAAGAATAAAGTATGTAACCAACAGTTCCTGACTATTAACTATAAGAAACAAAATATATTAGTATATTACTAAAATTAACACTTAACAATTTTACAATTATTATTTATCTTGTGATTCACACACATTATTTAAATAGCAATGTAAATGATTTTATAATATATAAATAAGAAAACTCCTTACTACTAACTTTGCGATGATTATTTCTCCTTTCATCTATTATCAATAAAGCGAAGCACTAGTGTAAGGATTTATTGCAGCTTGATTCTGATTCGTAATATGGACTGATAAAAGTCTTAACGATATCATTATATTTTAATGTCAATATATAATGAATGGTCGTTTCAAATTTATTATTTTCTGAATCTTGTCCGCGCAATGCGGCAGAAAGACATTTTACATCCGATACGTGTTTTTAATTTTTGTAGTACTTTTACAAAAGTCTATTATATTTTTTCTAAGCTACAATTTATATGGATTTTGCGTGATTACTTGTACATTTACACATTAATTTATTGGATCTCATAAACTACAGACCGGTTCAACAAAAATTTACACCAAAACATTAAAAAAAACATATGTTATAAGTATAGTCTCAATAAGTTTTTAAACATGATAGATTAAATGATATAGCTAAAATCTTAAAATAAATTAAGTTTTTTTGTTTATGGATAGATAATAAAAATTTTATGTAAGTTACAGTAAGTATAATGTTATTATGTAGCTAATTATAAGAGCTAATTTGTAAATAATATTAAAAATATTATTTAGTAGAAAAAATACACTTTTCATATACTTTATAGTTTATACATAGTATAGATTTAGTAGAAAAAATAACTCCACTTATTAGTATTTCAAATTTCTTAATTTTTTACAGCATTAGTTAGAATAACTTCATTTAGTAAAAAGAAAATAACTTCGCTAATTAGTAATTCATATTTGTTAAATTTTTACGGCAGCGGTTAGTATAAAGGTTTAAATATGCTTCATTTAATAGGAAAAAATTAATTTCACTTATTAGTTCAAATCTGTTAAATTTTTACGTACTTGTTAATATACAAGTTTAAAGTTTTTTTTTGCACTATTACCTCATAATTTAAACTTTATTTAATAGAAAGAAAATAAATCCACTTATTAGTAATCAAAATGTTTATATGTTCCATTTAATAATCGGGTATTAAATCCCTAAAATAATGGATAGGGTTGAATAATTGGTTTTTAAATTCCTAAAATAATGTAAATTTAAAATATTAAATAGCTCAAATTTGTTAAACTTTTATGTAAGTGTTAGTAAGTATAATGTTATTATATAACTAATTGCAAGAGGTAATTCATAAATAATAATATAATTACTCTTTACCCTTAAAAATGGTTGTACATTATGCATTGAGTAAAATAATATTCTTAATTTTAAGATATTTTAAAATACCAATCATAAATGCTTTATATATCATATAAATTCATTAGTTTATAACACTACAATAACTTATAAACAGGCCATAATTATTTATTAGAAAATTTTATTTTGCTTCAAACCCAAGCAACATCTCGCTTTTAGCATAAACAAAATTAGTTTTAAAATAATTACTTTATCCTTTTGAAACATATAGTAAGTTTATTCTATCGTCTATAAATCTGCATTCTTTTTGCTTTTACAAAGATAAAATCTATCTCTATATCCAACTACCAACACTCATCCATAGTTTTCACACTAATTTGGCATTTACTTCCCCGTTTTCTTTTATAAGATATGTTTGAAATTCAAAATCTTTAACTTGATTAACGATTATAAGGAATTAAGGATGGCATATGACAATGGGATGGATATTGGTAATCCTAGTTGATTATAGAATTATGTATCATACTCATCTTAATATCTAGCGATGATTGAGTAATTATTCGTTGTGCATCGATAGCAAATTAATAAGTGTAAGATTTCTTTTACTTACCATTCTCCTTTTTGTATGATTTAATTTTATAACATATACACCAAATTAAAATGTAATAAGTTACATACGTATCATAAATAACTATAAATTGTCTAAAATTACTATACCCTAACATATGCTATATTGACAACTCTTTATGCACATTGCACTACCTCTCATGCATCTTTCTTGCTTTTTTTTCTACCTTTTATTGCTACATAGTTTTTTTGTGTATTTTAAATTTTAATGCATGAATTTTCTTTTTTTCCTTTTTGCTACTCAAGTTTAATCATTTAGCATTTTATACCCTTTACTTAATGTATTTACTTTTATTCACATTCATAATTTTTGGGTTTTCTGTTTTCCTCTTATAAAGTTTAGAATTTTATCTATTGTAAAACACACTCACATTTTTTGTTTTGTTTTCCTTATAAGTTTTAATTTTTAATATATTATAAAACTTCGAATATCCGTTGCAACATGCCTATTTTTATTGATGTTCGGACACTAATTTTTAGTTGCTTCATTATTTAATATGAATTTATGGACATTATCAACAGTCTTGTTATAACGCACAAGTTTGTGAGATTTTTATTGTTCATATAAAGCAATTTCACATGATATGGATAGCATAACAAATTGACTTTTTTTATATAAAGTTACATATACTATCAACATCTCATTCAATTCAAGTGTTCACACGGCAACATTATGACATTAATAATTTTCATAATACTAAAAACAGTAACCTTATACTCTATAATAGTGAATATCATACAAATAATAAATAATATTATCAAATAGCTAAGTTAAATTGTAAGTAAGTATTCTAGCAGAATGATTTTAACTACTACAAAAGCAATGTAAGTTCAAATATTTGTAAATATAAGATCAAATTCAACTAAGTTAAAACTCATCTCATACACATGAACATTTATAAAACGAAAATCATAACTAGTGAGTTCACTAGTAATGTTGCGGGCTTCAAGTATTTCCAATAAACTAGATCAATTTCTCATCTCTATAGTACAATCTTTGCCTCTTTAAAGATGTGAATAACCAAAAAAACAATCATAAATCAACCAATGAAACCATTAAAACATCATAAACTATATATCATTTCCACCAAAACCATCCGTGTCACCATATTTACATATTATATCTCCACCCAATATTTAACATACCCAAAATTCAAAACAAGAAACCTCTACTTTCTAACAAAAACTGCTATTGTCACCTAACTGTGACCCAACCGCTCGCAACAGACCAATCAGGCACCTCCTCCGTCACCAACTGCCGTAACCTACTCACCATCGACACACGTGTCTCCACCCCATCAAACAAATCCAATTCCGATTCCGATTCCAATTCCAGTTCCGTCGACAAAATCAGCGTCACCAAAACCATTGGTTCCGACTCCCAATCTGGAAAATCAAACGGATTCCTCGGAGAACACGTCGCAACTTCATCCCCACCGTCGATAAACGGATGCTTTAGAAGCATCTCAGCCGTCCACCTGTCACTTGCATCTTTCACAAAACATTTACCAATAAAATCTTTTCCCGCGTCCGATATTTTCCCGGGAATTTCCGGAATCTCGGCGCCAAAGCCGATTTTCATCAACAGCGCGCCGATGTCAGAACACTTCCAAGCCGGCTCGCCAGTCAACATCTCCGACACTAAACACCCAACGGCCCATATATCCGAAGCCGGCTCGTGGCTCCCGCCGACCACCGTCTCCGGCGCCATATACATCGGCGTACCCCTTATATCAAATTCCGATTTACACCCCTCATTCGGTCTCTTTGATAACCCAAAATCAGCTATCTTTACATTATCACCACTAAACAATAATATATTCTGAAGCTTTATGTCGCAATGAACAACCCCTTTACGATGAATAAACTGAATCCCCTTTAGTATTGATTTTGTGTACCTTCGAACATCGGATTCTGATAACGTTGAATTCTTCAAATTCTTCACTTTATCGGCTAACGATCCACCGGAAGCGTACTCTAATGCAACATTATACCACTTCTCACCGTTTTCGACGGTGATACAGTCACCGTAACAGTTGACGATCTCTTTGCAGTCTTTGAGTTCATTCAAGATCGCAAACTCGTGAGTTAACGAAGCGGATTGAGACAACGAGCACGATTTGATCGCCATTAATGGCGGAAAACGTGAATTTTGACTTGTGGGTGTTGCTAAATTGACCTTTGCGAAGCTTCCATGGCCGATTGATTGACCTCTGATCCACTCCAGAGGCGTATGCATGATGATTTAGTTGTTTTATCTTCTTCTGTTGATGTTTTGATTTCGAATTTGAATGAATTGGGGAAGAAGAAATAGTGATTATTGAGGTATATATAGGAGTGGTGATCGTAAAGTGATGTGAATTTGGATTAATATGAGGTTTAAAATTTGGAAACGGAAAGAGCGCGTGAGAGTTTATTGGGGGCGTGTTTGATATGATATTTTTCGCGCTTAAAATAATAATATTATCGTCGCCAACAATATCTTTTGATGGCAAAGGGATACACTGAATCCACATGGCAATTAGACGAGTGTAATTAATAATCATTAAGAGATCTCAAGTTATTAATTTCGTGTTTTATTTTTGGATACGAATATTATCTTGGAATATTTATTTTCGAATTTGGGATTGAAATAGATGAAATGATGATAAGTGAATTTTGATAATTTAAATTATGATTTATTGTTGATAATAAATCAATAATTTATAGCGGTTAACGGGTTACAGGGGATAACTTGATATATCACTTTTAACTTTTATTTATATTATTAAAGATAAAGTCATATGCATAAGATGATAGGTTTACACTTAAATTCGCTTACAATGATGATATTTTGATTTATTTTTTTAATTATCTTATGAGTTAAATCAAGTAAAAATTGAATGTAATATTGGCTACGTAAAATAAATGTAAGTTTTGATTTTTTTGTCAAATTAAATGTATAAGTTGTTATCGGTCTATCAGTCATAGTTTATTTTTAATTTTTATTATAAAGGAATTAAAAAGTACTGTAAGTATTTATAAAATCGAATTGTAAATTAAGTTAAAGATTATCATGCCTTAAATATTAAGTGGTTTATTTATGAATACATGCAAGAACATGGTTCACACTTCAGAATATCTTCATGGGATTTTGAAGGAAAAATTTCCTAGTTCCTAACTTGTCATAAAGACATGTCATTATGGTTTTTACTATTTAATAATTATATTTTTCTTTTTGTTGAAATATTACCTTAAAATGAATATCTTTATTTAATGATTGTTTTTTGTTCACACGGAACTCAGAAGGATGCATATGAAACACAATTTGTTAGGGTATTGTCGTTTTAGAGTACAAAGAGTGTGACCTAACGTTCAGTTTGTGTATTGTTGAGCATATGTAGTAGTTTGTTTTTATGTCGGGGTTATGTTTATTTCAGCGTGTATTGTCGAATTTTCTTCATGTAGTGATTAACTATGTCTTTTAATCCAAATCCGTTATGTCGGTCGCACATCATGTCCGTCTCAAAGCCATATCTAAATCTCGATCGTCATAACTTTTGCATCATTGTATATTCATAAAATCTGTAGCATACTTATGTCAACCAAGTTTCAACGCTACGCTATTTGACGACGCAAATATCATAACTAGTGTCATGATTGAGAATATAATGTAGCCCCTTTTATCATATGTTATGATACAATGCTCTTATCATTGGTAAGGATAGGATAAAGAATAATAATAGCACATGATCATACAAGACTTTTTGGACCCTTTAGCCAAAAAGTAAAGTACCACATTACGTAAAAGTCTCAAATGAATAGGTTATGAGTTGTGTATTGTGTATTAATCGATTTCTCCGATTAATAAATCTCTCTCTTACTAATATTATGATCAACATAATACAACACCTTGAGTGGTAGCTCGATTTTGATTACATTTTATAAATGCTTGCAAATGTTGTTCTAGTTACGATCGATGAACAAAGGTACAATCTAATGTTTCAATGATTCAACTTTAGAGATTTGAAACTTGTAATATAGCTAATGTACGTTGATTAGTTGAGTTTTCGATCTCAAACGCGTGGCATTGGACTGCTTGCAGAGTTTATTCATGGGATCATATTTGGATTCACATGGAAGACATCGAATCTATTCATCATACTTTAATCTAGTTTTAACTGCAACCGATAAGAACCACTTATGGATAAAAGTACAACTGTGATATCATAAGAACAACTAAGGAGATCTAAATATTTTAGTAACTTTTAGTAATCCAAAATATGATTTAATGACTGATAATAATTTATAGTAGTTGCTTAACCAATAATAATCCTAACTTTTATTTTGTTGCAAAGATCACTCCTGGTAGTATAATCATTCACAAATTTACCCTAGATTTTGTTCATAATTATGATTGTAAATGATTTTTTTTTAAATATGACAGAATAAAAATCGATAATAAATGAAGTGTAGATTAATGATGAAATTGCTAGTATTGATTATTATCGGTTAGTGAGTTATATGAATTATTAAAACTTAATTTGTCTATTTTTTATGTATTAATAAAATTAAAGATAACAACTCTAATTCTAAAAGTTAACTTTAACTGTCATAAATGAAATAAAAAAAGCACCAACTAACAATCTAACTGAAATAATAAATATTTTTTATTCTAACAAAAAGCCATGGCTATCAATTATTTAAAGAATGTATAATTTTGTCGTGCGCTAGAATATGGGTATTAAAAGAATAAAGATTTAAAAGATAAAGTCATAGAAGATGGGTTATGTATGATGTCATGGATAAGTAAAACAGTTATGGGAATATGAAATGCAAGTATTATGGACAAATACAATTCCAATACGACTATACGTGAAGACCTTTGATTTCGTAACGAGTATACATTTGTATATGTGGTGATTAAATATAAACAATTTTAGATGAATATATTTCTTTGATACGAATTGGTTATTTAATTTTTCGTAAATTATAAAGTAGTCAATCAATTTAATATTTTTATGATATTGTGGATCTTAATGATTCTTTCATTGGTTTTAATCTGGGAAGCTTGTTTATATATAGTTTAACAAGACTATATAAGAAATACATGCAATCTAAAAAGATTGTTTATATTAAAAAGTTGAGTTAATTACATAAATGGTCCATGTGGTTTGCTAATGTTGTAATATTGGTTTCAACTTTTGAGATTTACATGTTTGGTCCCAACAGCTTACCAACTCGTAGCATGATTGGTCCCTAACGTTAAATTCTGTTAAGTTTTCGATTAAACGGAGGTGAAAAGTCTAAAATACCCTTAAACTAAAAAAAACATTATTATTTAATGGGACCCTTTTTCTTTTATAATATATATGCATGTGTGCAGAGGAAGGTTCTTGAAAAAAACCAATAGTTATGCAAAAAACAAAAAAACCATAGAATGTAATAACATTATTCATAAATTTTTTGTTCTTTCAGTTGTTAAAAGATTACTTAGGTATTTGTTACACATATGTTGAACATGAATGTGAGAAGGAAGAGTATTACGTATACGTAACACTATTTCACAAATCATGTGAGAAAGTAACGAGTCAACTAACAAATTAGCGAGTGAGTAAACACATGTTTGAATACATATATAGATTGATTAAAATGATTGAAAAACAATCCAATTCATATTAAAATGATTGAAAAACAATCCAATTCATATGGCAATGTCAAGACTTATAATACACTAGTGTAACATAAAAGACAAACTAACACAATCAAACCTAATGACTGAATTAACTCGATCCGCAGACGAAGCCTTATAGAATGAATGATTTCCGGTTCCAATCACCACGTGACTAAATGATGGATGTGTTTTGGAATGATGTTTGACACGGTTAATTTATGTGTTTTAGCATACGTAAGTATATAGAACATGTTTATTTGGTTAGTTTATGTATTACAGGTGTTTGGAACATAAAGGAGGTAAATTGGATGATTAATGAGAGCTTAGAAGTGTATGGAAGCAACTAGGATCGATGAAATAGCGAATTGAGAAAGACAGTCAAGATCCGGCGCACATGGTACTGGTTTCAGCGCAGCTTGCGCTGAAAAGCTTCTGTCTTGCGCCAGTA
>BJCM01061645.1:0-33237 GCA_018326385.1 Flaveria bidentis
TATATATATATATATATATATATATGCACGTTCGGTGCGCACACAGCAGCCGAAGGCTGCTGTATTTGATTCCTCTCGACGACCGGCACACGACGCACACATTCGCATACACACGCACGTATATATAATCACGCGGATCAAACCGACACAACCAAACCGATAACACGACTCAAACGAAGCGAAACGAAACGAAACAAAACATAACGATACTCACGACGATCGGTTACCTGCGAAATGGTGGAACGGTGAGGCGTCGGCAACCGGCGGCGGCCTACGGTGGCGGAACGGTGGTGCAACAGCGGAGGAGATGAAGTTCCGAAGAATCGCACGGCGGGGGGAAAAGGAGACGATTAGGGTTGACCAAATTTAAGAAAAATATATATTATATTCATATTTACATTTAAGACCCTTAACTTTCATTTAACTAAACCCTCAAGTTTAATGAAGTTACACTTTAAACCTTGGACTTAATTATAATATTAAAGCAATATTAGTAATAATAATATTATTAAAGATATTAGTAATAATATTACAATTAATAAAATGATAATATTACTAGTAATAAAAATAATATTACCCATGATTATATTAAAACGATTTATATAAGTTTTAAATTTAGTTGTTTTTAATCATTATATCGTCATGTTAACGTTAGCACGCACAACGACAAGATCAAGGTTGGGTTCGAAAATGAGTAAATTACACGAGGATAAGAAATGCACCAAAAAAGTTAACGAGTTCGAGTCAATTATCGGACCTAGTAGTGACGGATGTCACAGTGTGTTTAAAGCGGAAAAAAAGGGAGAGCCCGTCGCCACCGGTCCCGTGCTCGCATGGGTTGCCTTGGCTGCGACGAAGGTTTGTCGGTTGTGATGCCTTTTATATCACCATATGATACCGAGTTCCCCTGTCATTTGTATACAGATGTGTGTGTCTCATGGTGACTGTGTGTGTCTCATGGTGACGGTGAAGATGGCGATGGCGGTGGTAGCAGCTCCACCTCCCTTCGTCGTCGTTATTTTATGTTTTATGTGATTTGCTATTAAACTATTGGTGTGGATGGTGTTGAGTTGCTTTTCATGTGAGGTATGGTTGTATCTACTGGTTGGATCATTGTGTCGATGATGATGAGATCTACCTCATTTCAGACTTTTTTTGTTGATAATTTTGAGCCGATGCTCATTTGAGATATTGTTAGATATGCTCCTTTTTGGTGTTCCTTTGGACTGATATGGTCATATGTCGGTGAATAGTTAAAAAGAAGATGTCAATGATGTTCTCTGTTGTTTATAGTATTGTTCATACTCATTTGAATTTGTGATATACTGCACCTGTTTCTATCAACCTTGCAAGCCCCACATGGTTGATGATAATGATGGACCTATGTTCATCTGAGATGTTATACATGCAACTCTAATTTATTTTTGGGCTTGACATTTGTGGAAAGATGTTGTCTTTATGCTCAATTGAGATGTTTTGCTGCCATAGAGAAAACGAGGCATCTGTTACGGTTAGAATTCATGTTTTGAGTTTGTGTTATTGGTATTTGGCAGCCTGAGGCAATGATGATGTTTCTAGAATGGTGTTTGTTGCTTTGGCGTGACTACTGTTTTTGGTTTGCAGCCGTAACATAACATTAACTCTGAGCCTCTTTTTTATAACAAAATCTACTATTTACTTGGTGTTGGTAAGGTCTATTTGAAATAAACATGTTATTTTATTGGAGTTTTGACATCAAAGACGTGTGTACAATTTTAATGAACACTAAATTACTTGCGTTTGTTTGGGTATCGGCCCCGCGCGTGGGGGGAAATACACTAGTTAATCATGATAAAATGACATACACAAATCCTCTAACCACTGGGTTTTGAGTATGTAATGAAATTATTATTTCAAATGGAGTTTTAAGCATAAAGATTGGACAACATTTTGCAACTCATAATCTTAATTAACAATTATATAGCCATTGATCGAGATGATGATTACAAATCTGATTATGTAGTATTTGTTATGGTTATTCGATGTAAGAACATTCACAGCGGATTTCTTATTTTTATCTATATAAATACATTAAAATCATTATATTTTATCTATCTTTTTCAATTAAATAATATTTTTATACCTTTACCATTATTTTTTATTTCTTTCTTCCACTCACAATCACTTTAAAAAATTTAAAAACATTTATAGGATACAGTGATTTTTCAAATATAACAATCAACAATAACATTTTCTTTTTCCTTCACTCACAACCATTCAAAAGTCAAAACCATTTCATATAATATATCAAACACACTTATATATTTTTAGGAATTCTACTATAAATGATCTAAATATACATATTCATACTCTAAAACAAGTTGTTGGCCATATTCGTACGAAGTAGAGTAATTTTGATATTCAATTTTTAATAATGATATGAAAAAACATAAATCAAAATGTGTTTTTGTTTGTTTTGATTAAAATGTAGGAGTCATTAGCTCATTCAGATCGTACAAAAAAAGAAGTAGCTTATAGACTCAAGTGACGAGCTCAGTCAAAATCCTCATAAGAGTTAGTTGGCTTCAATTACACCTTATTGGCCAATTATGAGTTCCTAAAGTTGGGTTTGTGTTCCTTCATACTTTTTTAAGAATGTTCCAACTACAGTCTTTTCAAGGTTAAACGTTTAGTGGCAATGCTTTGATGTTTGAGATCATGGCGAGATTCCTTGCACAATGAGCGCGAGGGTAAAACCTAATAATATTAACATCAAGACACAAAGTGTATAAATAAATGTCGCATGATTACTTAATACTTAACTACCCTGCTTGTGATAGGTTCATAAAGCTATTTATTTAAGATTGAATTTCATATATCCTCTTTTTAACCTGTTTAATTACATATTTATCCAACGCAAACTTAAAATTACATATATGCAATTAAGATGTAAAAAATGGACATATGCAATTGCTCTTTTACCTAATGATCAAATTGAAACACCTATCAATTAATATTGTTGTTAGTAAACTAACCGAAAGTATATAAACAACTTATTATTAGCGACCTTTAAAATCAGTTGAGGTCGTCAAGAAACTGGTAGTTGGAACAAGAATCTAAAGAGGATAATTGCATGCCTAGATGCTTTGATATTACCAATGATTTTTAGCTCAATTGATTAAAGTAAAGTACTCATGACATATAAATATTAAAAAATTATAGGTTCAAGTATCACTCTTATCATAATGCTAAGAGCTACGCCAATGGTTTTTTCAACAATGTGTTTTCTTTAAAGGTGTTAGGGGTGCAATCCGGCTAAGAAACGGATAAATTGACCCGATTAAAATAACACATATCACTCAAAACAGAGTCGTACATTTGTCGTTAAAAATTAAATAAATAAAAAATCCTTTGATCTTAGGGTCAACTTTTTCAACATGGATTTAGTACAACCCCGTTCTTTTGTGAGCATTAAAAACGTGAAATATCCTTATTTTACGGCATCATTTCCCTCTCTCCTTCTCTTTCATATTATCAAAAATATAAACATTGAGGTTGGTAATATTTTCATTCAACACAAAAACGCCACAAGCAGTCCTCAAAGCAAAGATCATTGGGTAAACGACTACATCAAATTCAAAGGACAATTACACCAAACATTCCAATCTACGTTTTTAAATCTAGCGCGATTCCGAATCCATAAATACGAGGTGCTTTTTATGGTCGCAACGACTTCAACCGCTCTCTGTCTTTTATCTTTCCGCTCATTCCACACCGCCCAAATAGTGATAACAATAATACCTCTCAAAATGTATTTACTATGGTTCGAAGAATTCTACAGGTCCACCATCTTCAATAGATCCGAGACTTGAAAAGCAAAAAAAGAAGAAAGACGACACCAAGCTTCAATTTTCGACCAAATTTCAGCCACATAGACACAGCCGGTAAATAAATGGGTCGCCGACTCTTCGTCCAAATTACATAGCACGCACCATCTATCCAACAGAGGGACACCACGCTTTAACAACTCCGTCTTCGTAGGCAGCCAATTAATAGTCGCTCTCCAAACCATAACTTTACACTTCAAAGGCGCCTATCCTTTCCATCTAAACTGACAATTATTCGGCTGCTGAACATCGCTTATTAACAGCTTTTTTGCACTGTTAACTGAGAACAAACCATTCCTGTCCGCAGCCCACTTCCAGTCATCGATGCCGCCTTTCCAATCGAAGTCATGGATAGCCGACAACAGACTAAACAGTTCTGCAACCTGCTCTGAAGTATAAGGAGTCGTGACCCAATCTCAATTCATCATTTTGATTCCGTTTACGACTTTCAGCCTGTCCGAGACAGTCGACCATTTGTGTTTTTCAATTTTAAACAGAAGGGGATAAACATGTCGAAGCGGTTCATCAAAGAGCCACGAGTCTGCCCTGAAATTAATCAAAGACCCATCCCCCACAATGCCAACAAAATAAGTATTAAGAGAATTGCCATTCCTCAGTTTACTTTCGCCTATATTAACGATATGTTTCCAACATCCACTCGCCGAAGGGGTACAAGGCAGCATAGTCCACATTCTACTTGACCCATGACAGCTCAAAATAACTTTCTTCCATAGACTTGGACCTTCTTTTTTAAAACACCACGTCCATTTAAGAAGAAGCGCATCATTGACATGTTGCAATTTAGTAATACCCAAACCTCTCGCCTTCTTTACACTAGAAATAATGTCCCAAGCGACCCAATTAATCTTTTTTTCTTCGCTCGAACCGGCCCACAAGAAATGTCTCATAATCGACTCAATCTTCTCATAAACCGCCTTAGGGACTTTATAAATAGATAAATAATAAATCGGCAGATTTTCAAGTACTGAATTTATAAAAATCATTCGCCCACCAATAAAAAGATTTTTTGGTTTTCCAAGAAACCAAACGATTTTTTGCCACATCGATCACCGAATTCCAATTATTGACTCTAAATATTATGGCTCCCACCTTTACACCCAAGTAGATGAACGGGAAAGTACCTCTTTTACAACCCAAGACTTCCAACATGTTATCTACTTCAATGTCTTCGGTTTCAACTCCGAATAAATTGGACTTATGAATGTTTATGCGTAAACCCGAACATAAATAGAAAACTCTAAGAATACGAGCCATACACTGGAGATTTTCAATAGACCACTCTCCTATGATAAGGGCATCGTCCGCAAAGAAAAGATGACTAATATCCACTTCATCCGCCAATTTAATGCCTTTGAGCTCTCTAATATTTTTTGCTTTCTCCAGCATCCATGTGAGACATTCCATGACTATCAAGAAAAGAAAAGGAGAGATGGGATCACCTTGACGAAGACCTTTTTTGCTTTTAAATTGGAAGGTAGGCGACCCGTTAACAAGAATCGACGCTTGACTTGAAACAAGAATGCCTTTAATACAATTGCACCACAATAACGGAAAGCCCATTTGATTCAACATAAATAACAAAAAATGCCAATTTACGTTGTCGTAGGCTTTCTCGAAATCTATCTTTAATAGAAACGCTTTTTTCTTCCTTCTTGTCAACCACTCCATAACTTCATTCACCACAAGCAGACCATCAAGAATAAAATGATCTGATAAAAACACTGATTGAGATTCTGAGATAACCTTTCCCAAAACCCTCTTTAGACGATTAGTAAGTATTTTGGAAATAACCTTACTGATCATCCCAATGAGAGTGATAGGTCTATAATCGTTGAGACCCAAAGGCGATTTAACCTTCGGGATCAAAGTGATGAATGCCGAACGCATCCAGAATTAATGATACCTGTTCTATAAAACTCATCCAAAATATTGCAAAAATCTTGCTCCAATAAATCCCAAAATCGTTTCACAAAACGAAAATTAAAAGCATCCGGGCCAGGCGCCTTATTAGACCCACAATCGAACACATCATCTTTAATTTCTTGTTTGGAGAACGACTCAATTAGAACCAAACCATCTTGTCCAGTAATACGCTTCAAACTCGTACAAACAATACTCGGCCGAATCTTTATAACTTCTTTGAAACGGTCTCTAAAAAATCTTAGCACTTCACGTTTAACTAGATACGGTTTGGAGACCCATTCACCTCTAACTACAAGGCCCGGAATCTCATTTCTCGCTTGTCTACCTTTGACCACATTATGAAAGAAACTAGAATTTTAATCACCAAGGGAAGCCCATTGAACTCGAGATTTTTGTCTAATATCACGCGATCTAAAAAATTCAATCTCTTGCAAGCATTTCGCACACTCCGACCAAACCCATAAATCGGATTCTTCTAGATCCTGTTGTTCCATCATGACTTCCAAATCCTCCTTCTCTTGTTTAAGTCTTTGTTCGTCTTCTTGTTTAATCCAGTTTTTAAGTCTATCACGAAGGGCTTTAAGTTTGTTTGTCAGGTCCATATCATACGGCCCCATCGAAACCCAACCTCCTAAAACTAAATTCACAATATCCACGCAACCCGGTCTATCCAACCATGAGTCAAACCACCGAAATGGCTTCGGCCCAAAGTTTGTATCAACTAGAGAAAGAAGTAATGGAGCATGATCTGACAAGCCTCTTTTAAGTGCTCTAACATAAGCTTGAGGTGACTTGTTGAACATGTTTTCACAAACTAACATCCTGTCAATTCTTCTTAACTTAACTTCGCCACACCGATTGACCAAATACGTATATTTCATCCCTTTTAAATCAAATTCCTGAAGCCCCGCTTCATCACAAAATCATTAAAATCCCTAGCACAAGTCTGATCGAAAACAGAGTTTTTCCTATCACTGGGATCTCTGACCGCATTAAAATCCCCAAAGATAATCCACCAACCTTGACCCGCTTGAATCACCCGAACAATTTTTTCCCACAGATTTCTTTTATCAGTATTGTTTTGAGGGGCATAGGCATTCAAAAAATTCATTCGGCTCTTCCTATAAGCAAGCATACCAGACACTAAGAGAAAGTTTGTATCTTTTTAACCTGGACTTTCGAAAAAAAATTTAGTATCCCAAACACTTAGGAGGCCACCCGAGTTACCAATTGAGTTAACACTTTCATACTCAAATCCCATCCCACCCCAGTAAGATGACACCAACCCCGAAGAAATATTATCTGACATTATTTCTTGAAGACCAATAAAAGTTACTCCAAAATCATTCTTCAATTTTTTTATCCATCCCGATTTACACCGAGAACCAATCCCACGAATATTAACCGATAAAACATTCATTGCTTACCTAATTGTAACCCTTCTTGAATAATCGACTCATGAATCAACATGTCTTGTTCAGTTAGATTCACTCCCAACTTTTCCCCAAGGATTTTTGTAGCTTCAGTCTCGTTGAGTTTACCTTGGTCTTCAGTAACATCGTCCGCTTGATAACCGTCTTCCATAAAACTCGATTCAGAAAAACCAGTAATAGGTCGTTGGGGCACAGGTTGACTGTTAAGGTCTATATGAAGAATTTGGTCTTCATCAAAAACATTAACCATCGGTACTGTATTGTTTTCGTTTAGGCCCAATAACAAATTAAGTCCAAAAATATCCTCATCGCTTTTGGGCTTTTTGACCACTTTTAAACTTTTGTTACTACTAACATAGTTAGTACTAGACCGGCCCACCTTATTTTTTTGTATTTTTTTACGTTTGAAAACCTTAGAAGTAAAGGGGCTATTAAAGGGTATCTCCAATGAATTTTCAAAATCAAATTTTGCAGCAGGAGTAAACTCCTTGTTGGCCAAACTCTCAAAAACATTCACATCCTTAATTAACTTTGAATGGACATCATAATTGCCATTAAATGAGCCATCAGTAGTTTCCTTTCTTACGTCCTACACATCACCGATGATGACGTCATTACTTTCAGGCGACTTTTCCGAAACAATTTCCGGGGCATCTTCCGACTCTGACTCCCCAGTATCATCATCCTCCATTTCTGAATCCGAATTCATCGAACCATCATCCTGTTGAGCGGTATTAAGTACTACTACAAAATCTAGTACCCAATCACCCAACTCCTCCATTATCCAATCCGAAACCTTTTATTCTTCCAGTTCAAAGTAATTTACTCAGAAATCCTCTTGCCATCTCCGGCTGTGAATTCCAATTCAAAGTGTTTTATTTTAAAAGTTTGAATGTAAAATAGAAATTGATATAAGATTTTACAACTAAAATATAACTGTTTCATATTGATTGGTGTTTGTTGTTGTAAATAGTAATTTTAAAGTATTAATGTGTGAAAATATTGAAAATTAAAAATTTAGGTTGATCTGATTATGCTCATGTCAACCCATAGATTTTCATGTTGTGTTTTGGTTGAAATTTCAGACACAATTTTCAGGTGTGGGTTGTGTTCAAGTTCGTGTAAAATTTTCGGATTCATGTCGGGTTCGACCCGACATCTTGAGAACACAACTTAGTTAGCCCCTTAATTAATATGACTTCATACACTTTTACTCTGTATTTTATTTTTTTTAATTTCCTTCTTTTTCTACACACATATAGTTTATATTTTTTCTAAATAAAAAGGTATTATTGTTCTTGTAATTATAGTTCTTTTTAACAACTCTAGCAATAAAAATATCTTAATCTTAGAAACTTTTGGCAGTTTTATTATATGTTTTTTTACGATATTGAAACTTTTAACGTTTTATTATATGTTTCTTTCTAATATATAAACTTTTAACGTCTTAATATATGATTCTTTATATTAAAACTTTTAACGTCTTATTATATGTTTGTTATAATAAAGTATAAACTTCCTCACAATTATAATTTATATTATCTCTTTATCATATATAAAAGTAGTATTCTATTATTTACCAATTATTACATCCTTAAGGAACATTTTATTGGTATAATACCAATCATGTGTGATGATTTTTAAAGTAAAGTAAATATATTATAGAGAGTCTAATTATTCATAGAGTATTGGACAAAATATATAGTTATTAATTATTATATTTTTCTATTTGAATAAAAAGATAACTAAAAAGAACGCATAGCAATATCTCATTTTTTTCATTTAATTTTTTGTTTCTCTATCATATTAAATAATCATATTAGTTACTAATAATATTATTTAATTTTATTTAGATTGAAATAATTTTTAATAAGTTAAGAAAAAGATCTTTTTAATAATATTATTTCTTAAAAAATTAAGTTTTATAAAATAAGATTTTTTTCTAATACATCAAACTTTTCTAAAATACGTATTATTAAATCAAATAAATATTATTTAATTCTTTTTTAAATTGAAATAGTTTTAAATATACTTTGTATAAGAGCTCCAACAAATTAACCCTACTAAACCCTGCTAATAGAATTCGAATAACATTAGCCTTAATTTTACGTTTCTAAAATACATATACTTTTATTCAATCATATAAATAAACCTTAAACCATAAATAGTAACTATTTATATAATACTAAATAAATAACTATTTATCAACTTTGATATGCTTAGTGAGTTGTATCATATGTTTAATGAGTTGTACTTATCTTTGTCTTTCTCTTAAACTTTAACTTTTTTTAACTTTAACCTACTACTTTCATAATTTTGACAATTTAGCCCTAATATTTTTATTTTCTTTTCATATGTAATCCTTATACTTATTATATTTTATAATTTTTTTGTTTTGTGTTTCTGAATAAATTTCGCGAGTAACAATCACAACGCGTGTGTGTGAATCAACATTTGTACCCTTATATTTTCCCGTTTAACGACTGTATCGCAATGCGCTGGTTCTAGATCGACTTACCTATTGTTTAATATGTTTTACGTTTTGCTTACGTGGTTCAACGTTTTTACGCCAACTTTTCGTTTGATTTTATTTTTTTCGTTTTTTATTTCTTTTCTAATACGAGTTTTTTCAATGCCGGTGGTGTGCCATTAGTACTATTTAACATGATTTTACGCCCCTTGCTGCAACGCATGAGACTTAATACTAGTTATAAGTTAAAAACTAACACTAAATAAAAATATATTCTATCACAAATTCACAATCACTGTATAAGTAGTAACCACAAACCCATCACCTTTGTACTACTCATAACTCACAAACAAACAACAATGTAGCTACTCTTTTTATTTCTATCTTCCATCCTCTTCTTCCTTCTCCTCCTCAAACTCTTCGATCTTCACCGAAGGAGGCGAATGCCGCCCGGCCCCATCGGGCTTCCAATCATCGGAAACCTCCTCGACCTCGGCCCCAAACCGCATGAGTCCCTAGCCAAACTTTCACACAAACATGGTCCCCTAATGACCATCAGGTTGGGGACCACCACCACTCTGGTGGCGTTCACACCAGATGCCACCAGAGACATCCTCCAACGCCACGACGACACATGCTCCGGTCGCATGGTCCCCGACGCCGTCACCGCCCTAGACAACCACGACGCGGCGGTGCTATGGATCCCCCCAAACGACGAGTGGCGGACCATAAGAAAAGCCCTCAACACATTCCTCACCCACCAACACAAACTCGACACCCTTCGCGACCTCCGGCAGAATGTGGTGGCCGGAATGCTGGACTTCCTCCGGGAGGCGGGGCGGAACACGGCGGCAGTGGACGTCGGAAAGTTGGCGTTCGCGGTGGCGCTCAACCAGATGTCGAACACGTGTCTTTCGCGGGACGTTACGAGCTATGAGTCCGAGGATATTGGAGGGTTTAAGACGGCGGTGAAGACGTTGATGGATGTTGATGGGAAGTTTAATGTTTCGGACATTTTTCCGGCGTTGAAAGTGTTAGATCTTCAGAAGATACGCCGCCAGGCGAAGGCGGCTTATGATTGGTTCGATGAGGTGACTGAAGGATTCATAAGTGAGAGGTTAAAGCATCGTGAGTTGATGCTTCCGCGGTTTGGGGATATGTTGGATTCGTTGTTGGATTATAGTGAAGATAATGAAGGAGACTTTTGGTCTCAAACACATCAAAACTTTACTAGTGGTAAATCATCATCATTGTCATCGAAACTTATAATTAATGATAGGTAAAAACATATCTAGTAAAATCTTATTATGACTTATGATAAGTGGTATTTTGTTAAATTATAGGATTTGTTTCTAGCGGGAACGGAGACGAGTTCAAACACGACAGAGTGGGCGATGACGGAACTATTGCTTAACCCCGATATCTTCTCTAGAGTTCGCGAAGAGGTGTCCACGATAGTGCGTGAAGATGGAAATATTGAAGAAGCTAAAATCCTCGACTTGCCGTATTTGCACGCGGTGATTAAAGAAACAATGCGACTGCATTTATCTGTGCCTTTATTAGTGCCTCACAAAACTGAAGCAGAAGTTAAACTTGGTGAATACATTGTGCCGAAAAACACACACACACAGATAGTGGTGAACGCGTGGAGAGGTTTCTTGGAAATGAGCTTGACTACAAGGGTCAGCATTTCAAGTATATACCGTTTGGTTCAGGCCGAAGGATGTGTCCAGGGATACCTTTGGCTCATCGGGTGGTTAGTTTAATGGTGGCATCGTTTGTATATCATTTTGACTGGAAGTTACCTCATGCTAGAGAAGAAATGGATATGAACGACATTTTTGGGCTTACATTGCTTAGAGCCACACCTCTTCTTGCGACCCCGATACCCGTCAATTCATCGAATAAGTCCGTAGATTGTTGAAGAGATCATGCAATGGTTGGTTCACGGGCTATCTAGTTTTTTCAATTTATATTCGCTATTTGTCTATTTTGTTGTATGTTTGTTTTGTTATAATTTAATGATTTGTTTCAACTTGAAAAAACATATTGAAACACTTTAAGATCAAATAAAATATTAATAATAACTATGAACTATCGACAGGATAACCTGGAGATTTTATGTCGATCCGTTGAACGCGACAAGAAAACGACGAGACTAAAGTTTAACAAATGATTAAATAGAAAAGGAATATTGACAGGAGTATTTTGTTACAAATAATTAATGAAGGATGGCGTAGTTAATTCTCAATACTCTTTTCAAATTTTATTCTTAGGAACAGTATTAGACTCTCATCTTTATAAATCTTTTCATATTCTTAATAGTCATGTGTTATTTTCATTTATTGAATTTATTGTGTTTATTGTCATTTATTGTATTTATTGTGTGTACTTGTATTGTCTATATATTATGTCTCCTTTCATTAGTGGAGATCATCGAGTGCTCATCGTATGGTATTAGAGCATACCATTGAGGCTTACATAAAATGTTTAAACAACGAATTTGCAATCATAGACTTGGGGCAACTTAACTACGTTCTTGGTCTCCAAGTAACTTACACCAAAGAAGGGTTGTTCTTCAATCAATCCAAGTATGCTAAGGAAATATTGGAACGTGCTCATATGTTGGATGCTAAACCAGCCCCCACTCCGCTTGCCACAAGCATCTCATTCACTACCACGGGGGAGCTGTACTCTGACCCGACACTTTATCGCTCACTTGTTGGTGCCTTACAATACTTAACTATTACACGACCTGATCTCTCTTATGTTGTTAATCAGGTGAGTCAATTTTTACATGCACCAACCAATGTTCACTTCCAAGAAGTTAAAAGGATTCTACGCTATATCAAAGGCACCTTAGCGTTTGGCCTATCCTTTACCAAACCATCTCAACCATCTCTCATTGGCTTTTCTGATGCGGATCGGGCTCGATGCCTCGAGACTCGTCGCTCAACCTATGGTTATTCTATCTTTTTAGGAGGGAATCTTGTGTCTTGGAGTGTTAAGAAACAACCTACGGTCTCCCGCTCCAGTTGTGAATTTGAATATTAGGCCATGGCTAACACGACGGCTGAAATTGTTTGGATTACTCAACTTCTTCAAGAACTCTCGGCTTTACCTGCGGTTCAGCCTACGATCCTATGTGACAATCAAAGTGCCATCTTTCTTACACAGAATCCCATCTCTTATAAGCGTGTGAAGCATCTAGAACTTGACTATCACTTTATACGACAACTGGTCTCATCTGGGAAACTTCACACTAGATTCATTCCGTCCAAGCTCCAAGTGGCTGACATTTTCATGAAAAGCCTTCTGTGCCCTAAATTTGAAGCTTTTCGGAACATGCTTCGTATCGGCCCACCACCGTGTCGCTTGCGGGGGGATATTAGACCCTCATCTTTATAAACCTTTTCCTATTCTTAATAGTCATATGTGTTTATTGTCATTTATTGTATTTATTGTGTGTAACCTGTATTGTCTATATATTATGCCTCCTCTCATTAGTGGAGATCATCGAGTGCTCATCATAAATAGAAACAAGCCAACTAATGACCAGAGTTTTAGGGTTCAAAGACCAACATGAGGTGTAACACTTCGGACTTAGGAGTAGTTTAGATGTTGGAGCGGGGTGGATTCGCCGTTATGGTGATGTGCACTTTCTCTAATTAAAAGATCGATGATTCAAATAATATATTTGATTAATAAGAGTAAATGGTTATAAAGATAGATTAGAAGAATAATAAATAAAACTATAACACTAATCTAGGACCATCTACAAGTTTGAATTTAAATAATTATTTAAATTATTTATCTTTTTTTAGTTTATCAATATCTTTAGTTGTTAACAACTAGTATAAATATTAGGATTTCGTTTCATTCTTTATTAGTTTTTTGAATTGATTAAATTTATTATATGGAACTTTGTTATTTATTGAGTCATTTGATTGTTTTTGTTTCCGAAAAGACGAAAACACGCTCATGATCAAACTATTGTTTCGCTTAACCCTTAGCATGCATTTACCTAGCTAGGGTTGTGACTATAATTTTATTATGTTTTTCATGTTTAATTTATTCTACTCGAATACATAACATAATCTCATCAATCCATGTTTAAGAGAGTTAATAAGTTTTCAAAACCAAGATAAGCAGAAGCACAAATGGTGTTGAGCAAGCACGAGTAAAGGGCACCACCCACGTGGCCAGCTACATGTCGTGCACACTGCAACCAACGGGCGTAACGGGAGCACGAAAGAAGGGGCGTGAGTGTGGTCGCGTGGGTTGAGTGACCGTTGGCTTCCTTGGTTTTCCAAGAATTCCAATAAGTGCCGTTGGCTCAATTTAGAAAAAATTCAAAAAATTATATTTTCCCCCTATAAATACTACCACAATTTTATATAAACAATCATCACATACACATCTACTCTCTACTCCATTTTTCAATTTTATAAAAAAATTCCTCTCATTAGAAAATGTCAGATAATTGGGATGGTTCGTTGAAACCAAAGTTTAATCTTATGTACGACGAGACATTTATGAATTTTACGTTTAGTCTATTTGATTATCCAAACGAGTCATTTAAAAATAATAATTAAGAAATTCGTTAGAGCCCCTGATCAACTTCAGGCTACTTGATCAAAAGTTCTATTCAATGCATAGTGATCATCGAGTAAACATCAAGTGTCGCAATATCACAGGATATGTTAAGGATGGATAGAGTCCTACAACACATAACCTGATTAATGCATAAAACTATATCCATATTAGTGTTTGTTTGATAAACATCTACTTTGAGAGAAACACAACCAAAAGTGTATAGACAACAAGATCAACACTATACTAACTCCAATTTTAAGTTTACGATATGTTACTTTACATGAGATTCAAACATTTGTCTACGGAATAAAAATAAAATACAATAATGAGACACATACATGGAACAAGTACTAAATCGAATTAAACAATGCTAGTCAATTTTATTTTATTATTTATTTATTTTTAAACGATAAATGTATCATTATAATTTAAAGGATATGTGTTATCTTAGATCCACTTATATATTTTTCAGTAGTAACTACAATCGCACTAAAGAATGCTAGTCAATTTTATTTTATTATTTATTTATTTTTTAATAAAAAATATACAACTCTATTTCAAATTATATGTGTTATCTTAGGCTCATTTATATGTTTTTCTTAACCGTGACTATACCCCTACTCCCCATAGAAGGAACTCTACAACTTGAAAAACCCTTAACTCAACCCTAAGTATTATTGCTCAAACTAAGATTTGAATTCATCAAGATTTACTCATATTAACATGTCTTAAGTATCTTACCTTAACCAATTAGGCTAAATATCATTGGTGTTAGTCAATTCTATTAAAATAAAAAAGTCTTTGCATTCAAGTTGGGTATTATTGTCGTTTTGTCGCACGCCTCAATATTTTTGTTCCCCTTGCACTAATATATGCTTTATAGCAGCCTAAAGCAAAACAGAAGCTTTTCTTCAAGAATCGTGCATGTATTGATCTAATCAATCAACATATTTGCTCGCATTGTATTACTATTCATATTAAAAGCTTTGGTTGGTGGGGTGGATTTTTCCTTTTTTTTTTTCTTTTTTTTTGTTTGTTTGTGTTTTAAATTTTCTTTTGTTTTTGTTTGTGTTTTAATTTTTCTTTTTCATTTTTTTTTTGTTTGTTTGTGTTTTTATATGATTTGTTTTGGGTGTGGGTTTGAGATTTTAAGGTGAGGTTTTTTGTGGGTTTTTGGTATCTAGACATGAGTATTTGATTTGTAGGGTTTGTTGACCTTGTCTTTCTCCGGGTTCCTACTTTCTTTTTTTCGTTATCGATACCCTGACGATTCTCGCTATTAAGGTTTGGGTTTTCCTTTTGTTTACTCTTTTCGGGGCTTTGATTTTCGTCGGTTTTCTATTTTGAACTGTGTCGCTTTTTTGTGGCTTTGATTTTTGTTTGTTTTATGTATGGTGTTGGGCTTTGATTTAGTTTTTAGGTTCTGTATTTTTTGGTGTGTTATGGATTTAGGGTTTTGATATGTTTTACTTTGTGTATTTTACTGATGTTGTGGTTTTGAACCTTTATTTTAATTTTAATTTAGGGTTACATTAAAACTCGCATACGCGCGACAACACGCGCGCCGAAATCTTAGTTTATACTTAAACTATATATGAATCTACTACCTCACATAAGAAGAAAAAAGAATCTTTTATTTAACACGACTAACTCACACACTTTATCTTTAACACCTCTGATCAACGTACCTAATTTGTTCTAAATTTTACCTTACAATAGCAATAAAAATAACCATTTAAAATGAAGAACTAAAAGCAAAAGATATAGATCAAATCACATCATAAGCAAACAATTAGCTTTAGCGAGCAACAAATCAATACTAAACGTAGTCCGTAAACCAATGTAAACGTTGTAACTACTTTTAACTTTTTTCAAAATTTGGTAAATTGATTCAAATCATGGGTGCTTTGTGATTTTTTAAAAGGGGTAAATTATCATTTTTGGGTTGAAAATTAATAACTTTATGAAGTATAAATTTGATGTTCAACACAACAACACCATCTTTAGGGCATCTTGTCATCCCTAATAGCATTTATAATAGATTTTCTATATTATGAGTATGTGATTTATATTGTGAGAATGGTTGTGAGTTGTAAGTTTAGAAGAAAAAAAAAATATAATTATTCATCTTTATATTTGGTAAAACATGATACAACCCTAATAAAACTTTTAATATTTTTTAAATTGGTTGTGAGTGTAGTAGAGAGACAAGATGATAAAAATATAAAAAAAATATTATCTAAATTAAAAAAATTAATAATGTTTTTAGCGTAAATATAAAAATGAAGATGAGAAACCTAGCGTAAATACTATAAGTTGTATATTGAACCACCCATAGTCATAGTGTGGGGTTTTGGTCAGGCTTAACGATTTATGTCCAATTATTGAAGATATTATCACAGATTCAACAAAGGTCCAATTATTCCTGGGTTCAACTTTCATCCCTACTCTTGACATTTAATGCTCCATTGGTGACTTCGTCGGTGACGCACAACGTGTTGTTTATGAGATCGATAATCAAAATATGAAGATGTTCATCACAAGTTTATTTCAGTGGTAGTAAAATATTGTTTATGTGAAGGATGGTTGGAAAATCATAACCCATGAGATAATGTCGCCTGCTCAAGATAAAAGTTGTGAAACATACTTAGAGACTGTTTGATAGCATTTTAATCCGTCTTTCACGAGTAAATATCTGAATGGTTTAGACGTTTGTCTCTGAACGGTTAAGCATTAGATTATTGCTGAATGGTTAAAAGGTCTAATACTGAATGGTCTTGACCTCTTGTCTAAATTGGTCAAATATTTGTCTTTGAATAGTTAAAAGATATATTAGCTTTTAATAATGCAGACTTGTTAATGGTTCAACAGTTAATAGTTCAAGGTTCAATACTTAATCATTCAAAAACTACCAAACAACCTCTTAGGCTATTAGTAAATGTTTTATTTTTATTTTTTTTTCATATGACACATTAATACCACATCAGTTTTTCTTATTTTCCTTAGTTCTTTTTTCATTTCACATGGTGTCCTCTCACTTTTTTCTTGTTTCTCTCTATTTTTAAAAAGATTGGTGATGTGTGGGTCCTGGTGAAAATTCAACGGGTTGTAACACCTCGAAACAAGGAGCATGGTATTCCTAGCCGGCCTCGATTTTTCCTGAGATTTCTTTGGCTTCATCCCATACCCACTCCGTCCCCACTCATACAGCAATCTAGACAACACATTATTACAAGTGGCCATCAGTTAATGATGGGTCGATTTACGTTTTGTTTTTATCTCAAACTTGTCACAAGTAAGAAAACAAAGTGTGTCATTTCTTTAAGACGCTGGTGCAATGTTAAGCACCTTGAGTATCTCATGCAGAAGACTTTGGTAACCGGTTATTGATGGGTCGATTTACGTTTTTGCCTTTTAGTCCTTTTGAACGCCTATTATCCAACCCTATTAGCTAGCAGGTTATTGATGAAGGTCTCATGAGATTTTTCTAGTAATAGATGCTTAAAATGTTTTATACAAGTGGTGAATAAGAGCTTACAGGTTTGAAACAGTTGATATCGCCCCAAACTAAAAACAACGTGTTTCAGCAATTAACATCGTCCCATACTAAAAACGGCATGTTTCAACAATTGATATCATCCCATATTAAAAACGACATGTTTCAATAATTGATATCTTCCCATACTAAACACGACATGTTTCAACAAATGCGTCTGTCCCATACTAAAAATGACATGCTTCAACATGAAATATTTGACTAATAGCCCTTGTTCACCTCAACATAAAGATATACAATTAAAGATGTGACATATAAAGAACCAAAGACAGGACAAGAAGCACTCATAGCACGAAAGTAAACTGATCAAGATTGATTTCCATTGAAAATTTTATATAACACACACCCCGTATCAACGCATTACAAGTAAACTACCCAAGATTGACTTGTGTTATATATAAAGTATAAATTTAAACCATACAACATTATTTACACTTCATATGCAACAAATTTAAAATAACTATAGGGATATGATCTACTCCACATGAGTACCAAATGATCATGACACCAATCATGCAGAAACTAATTCAGATGCCACAACATAAGTACCTACCTGAAGAAATGAGACTTCAGATCTGATAGAAATCGAACTAGATATAGGAATGATGAAATCGATACTCAAGTATATTGAATTGAAGAATATGATTCAAAGGATAACACCCACCGAAGTGGTCCAGGGCTATGCCCTTCTCATGCCAAAGCAATGAGCCTAACACTTAACTAATATCTTCCCTCCCTTACCACATGATCAATGACCCTTATTTATAGAGCTAGAAATTACATTAATCCCCCTCCCATAATTACAAAAGACAACTAAAGAGTAGCACATGATTCCTATCAAGATCACAGTAACTTCACAAGTTGTCACAGGTTTGTGAATTGAACTGTTAAAAGACAAAAAAGCTCCGATTTGTCTTACATTCGTGCAAAAATCCTATTCAAGCCGAGCAATCTGCCCTTATTCCAAGGTTTTGCACCAGATTTTTCAAGTTTTGCGTCCTGTTTGGGCGCACTATTGATTGTAGCTTGAGACGAGAGGTAAGATAACGACTGCACCCAAGAAACAAGTGCTGGTTTGCGTGTAACATCATCTGAATCAGACACTTGTGCATATAAGTCGTTCAGTACCATGTTTTGACCATCTTCCGGCAGTTGCACAACCAGCTGTGCTAACAGCTTCATTAAACTTGGCAGTACCTGAAATCATTTCGACATAAGAAGTCAAAACTGAAGCTATTTTGACAACAAAAAGTCAAAGTTGAAAAAAAGAGTAATTTATGTGGCCTTTTACCTGTATGTCGACCAACGAAAGAAGTCTAAGTAGTAAATCTAGAAGCTTCTTACAAGGCTCTAGTTCATCATTCAATTCTGTCCATTCAGTGCATAAGCTGCTAGCTTTCTCCACCAGACAGTGAACACAGTAAAAAATTGAAGGATTTCCAGCTGGAAGATACCGAACCAAAGCCGCAACACCAGATGCCATACCTTCAAACGGAGTTACACCCGGATATCCCTGCATTTTAAAAGATTTAAAAAGAAAACAAAGACGATAATAAGTGTTAAAACAAATATTACTATGAATACCTCTAATGATCTCTGCATGTAATAGTAAACAAGTTGTTCCTTCAATAAGACTCGTTCACTATCATCATCTTTGCCCGAAGAAATAAAAGCCACAAATGTTGAATGAGAGGCTCGGGTCACTTTCCCATTTGGGTGTCCCATGTATCTAGTATTGCATGTGTTAAGTAATATATCTATGAGTAACTATCACTTTTCATCGAATATGAACTAACAAATAAGATTTAATTGCGATATGGATTAAATTAGATATTGGGGATACAAAAAAAGGATGGGAGCCACAGTCTTTCTGAACACTGAAGTTGGTATGCGCTCTGCGCAAGTCGGAATCACACGCAAATAAAACAAGATTCGAGAAGTCTGCATTTCGTCTTTAGACCATGTAAACTCCATTTTGTTTGAAGATACTAAAAAACAAAAACAGCGTTAAGTAAATAGTTAGGAAACAAATAGATATATGATACTTTGTTGTAAAGATGTAATACCATGAACTTTGGTCAAATCACCATATGAAGGTATGGATTCAACAAAAGAAACACAGGCACCATGGTCTTCTTGAACACTTCCAGCAACGGCCCTAATTGTATCCATGTATTCAGACAATCTCATCCGTCGAAAATACTCCAAACAAGAAAATGAAATTAATATCTTCACTGATATATCCAGCTGTATTTCTCTAGGAATATTAGGGACTAACTTCTGTTTAGTGACAGCCAAAGCAAAGAAGACGACCATAAGAAATGCAGGCTCGGTTATTTTTTCCAAATCTTGAATCAACTCCTCATTTTTCCCTTGAAGCATCAAGGCCACCTGACGATGTGACATGTAAACATCTTGACAGAAGTCCCATATAAGATTCTCCACCTTTATTTTAATACCTTCAGTGGCTTGAGAATATTGTTTGCAGAAAACACCAGTGATGACCCCTGCTTCCTTAAAAATGACACTTTGCAAATGTTCTTTAACTTCATGAACTCCGATGTTACTAAAATTGACATGAACCTCAAGAATCTTTGAATAAAACCGCCTTAAAGGGAAGATTTCAGTTACTAAAGCTGAAGCAAGACATAGAAGAAAAGAATCCCTAGAGACAACATCACCGCTTCGAGCTAAAGCTAATGAAATACATTTTAGCAGTACACTGTCTTTAACTTCATTTTCATTTTTAGAAATTAAATCATGAGCAACAATCTCAATTTGTTTTTCAGCAGAACTTCTTAGTTCCATTAGACCTGAAGATATGGACCTATTGGAGGCCCGCAAGGCTCCTGCTGCACCCATGACAACAGAAAACGGGGCAAATCGTGCATTTGAAGCTTCTAGAATCTCTCGCGAGAAAGTGGTAATTTTCTCGAATGACTGTGATTGGATACAGTTATAAAGAACCCATTCAACAAGATGCAATACCATTAAACCATGTAATACACCACTAGAGGGCCCACCTTCTTTATTCCAAATTCCAAAAAGCGAATCAAGAATTCGAACAAAATGAATACTCCCACACGAAGATAAAGCATAACCCATCCCAGCAAGTACACTGGGGACAAGATCATCAAACAAAGAAACCAGCTTGTAATCTTCTTCAAGTAGTTTACAAAACAAATCCAAGCATTGTGTTCTTGTCTCTTCAGAGGCAGAGGGCACAAAAGTAAAAGCACCTAGAAGAAGAATCCCTTCAGTGAAGAACAACACGCTCTTGTTGGTGACAGATTGAGATGAAAATAGTTGAACAAGGACGTTTACAGAAGATTTAATAAGCGCAAGAGAAGGTTTAGATGATTTTCTAACCCATATGTATAAAATCCTGAGAAAGAGTGGATATGATTCAGAAGGTAAAGATAGGTTTGATGCTGATAGAATAGAAATTACAAGTTTAACTTGTGGATCTGCAACATAAAGAGAGATTCCAGAATTTATCAGGGTTTGTAAAGAATGGTAGTGTTGTTGAGAGAATGATTTTTGGTTGAGTGATTCCCTAAGATCAGCCCATGCTTGGATGATGGCTCGAGCTGATTGAGGTGTAGATTGTGTAATGTTAGAATTGTTGATGTCACCGCTATTTGTTTTAAGCCACTCTTCAAGAAAGAATGTTTGACCTTGTTTTGCCATTTGACCTACATCTCATAACTACAAATGTCAGTTTGACAGTTAATAGTATTGCCTGATTCAATTAAGGTCCTGCTGATTATTCGTCCCTAAAGATAGCTTATTCAGGATCATGATATTATGATAACACCTATTATGTTCCTTTTGGTATTTAATACACAAGCAAGAAGATTAAAGATATGCATTAGTTTTTAATTAAGAAAACCAAGCCATACAACTAGACTTCTTTAGAGGGTATTTGGGATTGCTTATTTAAAAAGGTTGAGATTATTTATGCTAATAAACAGAAGCTGGTGATTGAAACCAACTTATTTCACTCTTGAGGTGAACTTATTATTTGAATCCACCAACAATAATCAAGCTGAAATAAGCAATCACAAGGTGCTTATCGGCTATTGCAGCTAACTTATATCACCCGAATAAGCATATAAACATCCTATTTAAGAAAACTCAATAAGTAAGCAATCGCAATTTACAAACACCCTCTTACTTCTACTGGGAGTAATAGTACCAAAGAAGTGATCAAGTAGTCCAACAAGAAGAGCAAAAAAGCTTAAAACTGCACCTAGGTTCTGCATATGGTATTCAACAAACACATCAGTTATTTGATTCCTAACTGAGACTATCATCCTTCAATCATAAGAGTTCAAATACATAATAAACTCATACAGAATCTAAGAAGGGCATTGTATCATCTGATACCAATACTCTATTCACCACACAGTAGCGTTGTGAAATGAATACCCAGTGTAAAACACATAATAAAGGTGAAAACTTTTAACATTTACAAACAGTGCACACCCTAATGCTTAATCCACTGGATGAATTCAATCTCCAACCAATAAACACTCAGAACCACAAGAAAAACCAACAGATTGGAATCCCAATTGTCAATTGAACGATATCAAAATCAAAATCGTAGAAGTTATACATACCAAATCTTTAAAGATTAACAGTGCCTCACTGATTCAGCTAATTTTGCTTCAAATTTTGCTAATTAACTTGTTTAATTAGTAAAAACTATGAATACCCAAAAGCCAATTGTTTGCTCCGACGACCATAATCCATGGCCGTTGTCTGTGTCCCCTGTTGTTCGCTAATTGGGTTCTCACTCGAGTAAGTGGTAACTGGGAAAACAATGAGCCCTAATGTCATAATATTGAAGTGTGTGTATATATTTTACGGTAAATAAAAAACTTATTATTTTAAAAATCCTTAAAAATATTTCTTAACAACTCATAAAAAAAATCAAAGCTCCATTGAATTTATTTTAGCGCCATTTGAATCGGCTCGGCAGTTATAACGATCTTAGGTTTAAGAGGGTATAACGATTTTAGGTCTATGCATATAATTACACTAAAAATGCTATTTTTCTTTTTATATTTTTAATTAAATAATATTTTTATATCTTTATTATTAACTTTCTTTTTCTTACACTCACAACAACTTTTAAAAATATTAAATAAAATTATAAGGGTTGAACAATAATTCTTTAAATTTATAGTTTAAATAGTAACATTTATCTTTTATTCACTTACAACCACTCACAACAATTCCATATAATATAAAAATTACACTCACATAAATATACCAAACGAGTTGTGAGTGCTCTAAGAGTTTAGTTTTTGAATATTTAGTTTGTAGTTTTTGAATTTTTAGTTTGTAGTTTTTGAATTTTATGTTTTCAACTATTGTATGTTTTTTATTTGTCTTTAGGTCTTTTCTTTTTTATAATCGTGTCTTTATTGCTTGTTATTGTGTCTTTTTTTAATTTTCAAAATAAACTTTTTACTATAACATTACTCTATTTACTAAACAACAACCTTTTTATACCACGGGGTTTAATTTTAGAAATAGTGAATTAATACTTGCTTTATACCTGACTTTATATTTATAAGAAGTTAGTAATATATGTAAGTGTCAACAAACATCTTGATTAAAATAACACTTGTCTTTTATTCAAAAGATTGAGTTTTCAGATCCTGTAAAAGATGAATGTAAATGGTTAATAAGAGTAGATTAGGTGTAATTTTCTAGTTATAAGAAAATAATAAAGCCATGAGAAAAATCACCAATGCTACTAGTCTAAAAGACATATATTACTATTTTATTTAAAAGCTTTGGTCGGTGGGGTGTTTTTTTTCTTTTTTTTTCTTTTTTTTTTCTTTTTTGTGTTTTAATTTTCTTTTTTTTTGTTTTTCTATGTTTTAATTTTTCTTTTTTTTTGTTTGTCTTTTAATATGGTTTGTTTTGGGTGTGAGTTCAAGATTTTGGGGTGGGATTTTTTGGTATCTAGACACGTGTCTTTGATTTCTAGGGTTCGTTTTCCTTTTGTTTGCTCTTTTCGGGGATTTGATTTTCGTCGGTTTTCTATTTTCGACTGTGTCGCTTTCTTGCGGCTTTGATTTTCGCTTGTTTTGTGTATGGTGTTGCCCTTTGATTTATTTTTGGGTTCTGCATGTTCTGGTATGTTATGGATTTTAGGTTTTGCTGTGTTTTACTTTATGTATTTACTGATTTTGTGGTTTTGAACCTTCATTTTGATTTTGATTTAGGGTTACATTAAAACTCGCATACGCGCGGCAACACGCGCGGCAAAAACTAGTTGATATTAAAGTATATTAGTTATTCGGGGTTCAAGAGATTAGACAAAGCACAAGAATACTATGAAAAGTATGATATATATATATATATATATATATATGTATATAATTACAAGTATCATACGTAAAGTTATGAGTTGTGTACGTGTAACTTATATCTAAGTCATAAAAGTCACATATATGTAACTCGTATTGTTATCATCTTCGTTCTATCATAAATATATTTTAAATGATTGAATTAAGTAAAATAATTGGTGAAAGTTTAGTAACATAAAGTTTAGGCAAGTATGTGATCGGGTAGAAGTGATTTTCGTGATTTTCGTGATTTTCGTGATTTTTTAATAAGTCGACGGCTTTTTTTATCACTTCACCATGTATCAATACAATATAAAATTAGTATCTTGATATGTCATACGATATCTAATCCCAATTATGATGTAAGTTGTCTTAACACAACTATTGACTTGGTTAAGAATTACTTCTTGTTGAAATTTAACTGTAAGTATCACTATTTACACACTGGTCATCATGTGCTAAATAACAAGTAAGCTTTGAGGTAATGTAGATTCACAACTATGTTTCGGGCCTTAAGGTCATTTTTGTCACACCTCGACCGACGGCGCAATCATCGAGGCAGACGAATGTGTAATGATTATTCATAGCTCATGAAATTAAATAAATTAAAATAATATTAAATGTCATTTTTCATTGATAATACTAGACAATTAAGTCATTACAATACAACAAAGATTTAAACAACAAAATAAGATACTTATTTAAATTAAATCCAAGTCGTATATGAGCAAGAAAAGTTCCTTAAGTAGAAATCCTAAACATGTTAAAAATAAAAGGTCAACTATGAAAGTTGGTGAGTTTTCATGAGTTAGACTTACATATAAATATAAAAAGATTTACAAGTAGCAATTCATGTCAATGGTTATGAATTATGTGAGTTTATAGAACACATATAGCTGCAATCAAACCTTAACCAATAATAAGATTACAAGTTTATAACGATTAACTAAGTGTACTTGGTCTCTATGATAAAACAAGCATACATCATCAGGAGTTGGTAATAACATCGGCTTTAGTACTAAATAAGCTTGTAATACCCATAGATCTATGATGTCGCCAGACTAGCAATTATTAATGATTATCAACATATAATGTATTTCATATAACATTCACAATAATACCAATAACCATGACAAAAAGGTAAAGATGAATTGATATGATTACAAGTATCAAAAGGATTACAAGTGTAAGTTGATAAGGTTAACATGTTTCACCCCAAAATGTGTGAAATAATATAAAAAGGAGCATGAAAACTCATATGGAAAACTCACATTGTATAATGATGGTTGTAGAGTACATAAGGAAGCTTGGAAGTTTAAGAGTCAAAGGTGATATCCTAAAGGATAAAAATAAACAATAACTTGAGGTCGGAATTCATTATAAGAAGTTAAGCCAATTAGAGAATGCCAAAAAGTGAAAGGTAGATTGAAAAAAAAAGATTATTGCACCAATTTTAGTTTCTGGACAAAATGTTTGATATGTGTTTGAATAGGTTTTAAAAATAGAAAACGGTTTCATAAAATTATAAAGTTTTATAGTTTACTAGTTTAGAGTCTTTCGGACAACTTTCATTCAAAGATATTTTTGTTAAAAGGTCAGCAAATAGGTATAAATAGCAGCACAAGACAAGGTACTGAAATGCACACTTATCTTGTGAAGGTTATTGTTGAGTCGTCTGATTGAGTTTGAAGACGTATTAACTATTGTTAAAAAGGTACTTCAATGAACTTAAGATTGAAGTATGAGTTTAGTCAAATTTAGTTTTTTATGACCAAGTTATAGTTAGTTAAAGTTAGACTGTATTATGCCAAATATATAATAAGACACTTATGTGCACTTTTAAAATTGCTAAAGCATGAAAAAGGTTAGAACAAATTTATTATAGCGATATATGGTATATTAGAATTTATGTAAGTTATAAAACAAGTATTCCAAGAGTTTGCAATAGTTATCATTTAGAGAAATAATATTGTGGAATAACCGAATGTGGCGGCATAGCCGTCCATATGCAAATGGGATTCTTTGTTTATATGAGTGTGTTGTTAGCTTGATTTAAGAATGTTAGTGATTGTTATAAGGTTAGTGAATGTTAGAAGGTTAATGATCAAATGATAATGATTGAATTTAAAAGAAATTTAGTAGAAGAAAGAATAAAAGTTAGAACATAAAGTCATGAGAACAGTTGGATGTTAGGATGAATAAATAATATAGAAATGCATAATATAAAAGCAATATAAGGTTACCTTAGTATTAGAAACTTCTTGAAATTACTTGTAAAAAACATTTTTGAAATTGATCAAATCCAATGGATGAAAGAAAAATATGTGAGTAAGATTTTTGAAGAATGAACAAATAAAAAGTGAGGCCTAAAGTTTGCTTTTATAGTTGAGGTTAGAAGGGGGTTATGAATGGTGTTAATGGCGAGTTACAAGTTTTTCAAAAGGTGGTTATGATTAGAATTTAAAATAAATATAAAATTAAATAATTTAAATAAATAAAATAATAATTACAATTTAAACTCTAAATTTAATTGAACAACTTCTTTTTTATTAAATCTTTATAGACTTTATAAATCTCACAAGAACTTGTGATTTGATTATATATTTTAGTTGAATATTTTAAAATATTATAGATATTAATAACCTTTTAATATTTATAAAATTTATTTTATAAATTATATAATTTAAGTTAAATTGATTAAGAGACACATTTATTATTTTTGGAACATATAAATAAATAAAATAACTAAATAATAAATTTGATTTACAAGATTAATTCAAACGGGTTTGGGTTTGAGTTTATACTTTAAAAATAGACGGATGTTACAATTTTGCATTGTAGTTTGTTTATGCGATCCATTGTGGAAATTGGTTATTAAAGGGGACGAGTTTCTCGAGTGAGAGTAGGGGATTGTTTCCATATATGGGATGATTTTGGGATTAGATTCTCGATGACAAAAATGTCAATACACTACAATTTTTTTTATCATTAGCGGCGACTAACGTCGCCGCTATTACCCCTAAATGTCGCCACTATAACTATTGGCGGCGACCTGTCGCCGCTAATAATTGTCGCTAATGATGCAAATATCATCGCTAATGATGCAAATATCGTCGCAAAAGGGTCGTCGCTAATGTTGTCGCCACTAATAATCAAAATATTGTCGCTAATAACTCGCCGCTAATGTTTTTTTAATAAATAAGTGACTATTAGCGGCGACATGTCGCCACTAATGATCAATATTTATTTTTAATTTTTTTAAACTTTTTAGTTTATTCGGATAACCCGAATGAACCTAGAATTCCTAATAATATTCAATATCATATAAAATAAATCTAGATTTCATAATATCATACAATGATACTACATGCATAAAGTACAAACATATATATCATAAGTCATTTAGTCATACTTAAAGTTAAACATAAGTATTTTAAAACAAACGTGACCCATTGATACAACATGCTATTCAATTCCTTCGTCTGAATCGTCTTCTTCAGTTTGATTTGGAGCCTTTTGTGAAGCAATTAAGTTGGTAATGTGTGACATAAAATGGGGATTTTGAAGCAAACTTGAAATTTTTTCTAGCAAAAACGAAATATACACTTTTAATCATGTTGAACCAAACACAGTTAATATATTTAGAAACATTCTAAAAAGTCATAAATAACCTAAACCCAATATGATACACTAAATACATCCAACTTTAAGTCATTTTGACCCATTTAAACTCAAATCATGTTGTTTCACCCATTATGACCTGTTTAAGCTAAACTTAGATAATTATAGTCTATTTTAGCGATAAATAGTCATTTCAACCTAAACCCATTATGATGCACTTAAGACATCAAACTTTAAGGCATTTTGACCCGTTTTAAACTCAAATCATGTCGTTTGTACTCATTTTGACCTGTTTCAGCTAAACTTAGATAATTAAACTCTATTTTAATGATAAAAAATCATAATAACCTAAACCCACCATGATGCACTCAAGACATCCAACTTTAAGTCATTTTGACCCATTAAAACTCAAATCATGTCGTTTGCACCTATTTTGACATGCTTAAGCTAAATTTAGATAATTATAGTCTATTTTAGCAATAAATAGTCATTTCAACCTAAACCCACTATTATGCGCTCAAGACATCCAACTTTAAGTTATTTTGACCCATTTAAACTCAAATCATGTCGTTTGCATCCATTTTGACACGTTTAAGCTAAACTTAGAGAAATAATAACATAAAACCACTTACCTATGTAAATGACTGAGGAGTTTGTTTATGATCATGAACAAAAAAGTTGTCCCTGCGGATGATGATGGTTTACGCCCAATCCCCCTAATATGTCTACGGTGTTGTCCTAACATCGACTCAAAAATATCAACTTCATTCAGCGTTGATGAACCACCTTCTTCATTTTGGGTATGGCTTAGCTCATCAAATCTTTCCTTTAATTGATTTTGTATTAATTAACAAAAATATATCCACATATTTATGCATACATATTTATATATATTTGAAAACTATACTTAGAAATACTTAAATATTGTAGTTGTGCTACCTCGCTCTCAAATGTCCCATCTTTACAGGTACGAGCATCATGAAATGTTTCAAGCCTGCTTTTATTATGCTTTTAAAAAGTATATTATATATTAAAAAATATTAATATGTAATACATAATGTATAAATTTAAATCATTACGTCTTATAACAATAACTACTGTATGAAGCACTCCGCTCACAGTTTGTATATATTTGTTGTTGACGATTTGTTTTGTTTGAATTTGATGTATTTTTATATACGTCACTCATAAAATAACAAATAACATGTACAACTAAATTAAAGATTCACACAACTAGCATAACCTAAACAATTCATCCAATAACACAATTAAATCAAAAAATTTATACAAGTATCATAACCTAAATATCTTATTAATAAGTACCATTAACGTAATAATTTACAACAAAGCACCTAAACTAACATTTAATTACTAAAAACTATTAACAATTAATTTAAAAAATAACATAACATAATACATATGAAAAAAAAGATAAAAACCTCAAAATTACACAAGAATCAAGTTGGTGGTGGCTGTGAAGTACTGGTGGTGGTTTGCAGTGGTGAGAGGACTCCAGAGGTGGTGGCCGGCGGCTGCTTTAGTGATGGTCGGCGAGAGGAGAGGTCTCGGGAGGAGGTCCGCGATGCATGACTGTAGTGGTGAGAGGGCTCGGGAGGATGTGGTGGTTGGCGGCTACAATGCGTGGTGGTCAGAAGGCGTGGTGGTAGGCAGCAGAAGTTGTGGTGGTCGGCGGGCTGCGCGGGTGAGAGTTTCAGGTGGAGGGAAGGGTAATGTGGAGGGAGATGTCATGGTAATCAGCTATATTTCTAACCAATAGCGGCGACATGTCGCCACTAATATTGTCGCCGCTATTGGTCACGTACGATAAATTTTAGACCGTCAGATCTACTGCACGTTCAACGGCCAGAATAAGTTGGAAACGGACCACTTATCAATAGCGGAGACATGTCGGCTCGTCAAGTATAATGATCTTATAAAAAATCAAAGTTCGATTGAATTTATTTTAGTGCCATTTGAATCGGCTCGTCAAGTATAACGATTTTAGGTTTAAGGGCATTCAGAGTTCATTTTTTATTTTTATACATATAATTACACTAAAAATATTTATTTCCCTATCATCTTTTTAATTAAATAATATTTTTATATCTTTATCATTACCTTTCTCTCTCTTACACTCACAACAACTTTTAAAAATATTAAAAAAATTATAAGGGTTAAACAATAATTCCTTAAATTTATAGTTTGAATAGTAACATTTCTCTACTCCACTTACAACCACTCACAATAATTTCATATAATATAAGGATTACACTCACATAAATATACCAAACGAGGTGTGAGTGCTCTAAGAGTTATAGTTTTTGAATTTTTAGTTTGTGGTTTTTGAATTTTATGTTTTTAACTATTGTATATTTTTATTCGTTTCTTTATGTCTTTTCTTTTTTATAATTGTGTCTTTATTGCTTGTTATTGTGTCTTTTTTTATTTTTCAAAATAAAGTTTTTACTATAACATTACTCTATTTACTAAACAACTTTTTTATACCAACGGGGTTTAATTTTAAAAATAGTAAATTAATACTTGCTTTATACTTGATTTTATATTTATACGAAGTTAGTTAATATATGTAAGTGTAAACAAACATCATGATTAAAATAACACATCTTTTTTATTCAAAAGATCGAGTTTTTAAATCCTGTAAAAGATGAATGTAAATGGTTAATGGGAGTAGATTAGGTGTTATTTTCCAATTATAAGAAAATAATAAAGCCATGAGGAAAATCACCAATGCTACTAGTCTAAAAGATATATATTGATATTAAAGTATATTAGTTAGGGGTTCAAGAGATTAGACAAGCCACAAGAATACAATGAAAACTATGAGCTATATATATATGTATATATGTAAAGTTATGGATTGTGTACTTGTAACTTATATTTAAGTCATAAAAGTCACATATATGTAACTCGTATTGTTATCATCTTCGTTCTATCATTAATATAGTTTAAATGTTTGCTCTAAGTAAAATAATTGGTGAAAGTTTAGTAACATAAAGTTTAGGCAAGCATGTGATCGGGCAGAGGTGATTTTCGTGATTTTTTAATAAGTTTGACTGCTTTTTTTATTACTTCACCATGTAGCAACACAATATAAAATTAGTATCTTGATATGTCATACGACACTTAATCCCACTTGTGATGTAAGTTGTCTTAACACAACCATTGACTTGGTTAGAATTACTTCTTGTTTAAATTTAACTATTAAGTCTCACTATTTACACACTGGTCATCATGTGCTAAATAACAAGTAAGCTTTGAGGTAATGTAGATTCACGACTATGTTTCGGGCCTTAAGGTCATTTTGCACTGAAGTTTGTTTATGCGATCCATTGTGGAAATTGGTTATTTAAGGGGATGAGTTTCTTGAGTGAGAGTAGGGGGTGCTTCCATATATGGGATGATTTTGGGATTAGATTCTCGATGACAAAAATGTTAGTATATATTATGTTGATAGATTTTATGTCATCAAACTATTATACTTATTTGGATTTGCTTGATAACCAAATAAAAATTCATAATCAATCGTCAAACAAGCAAGGAGTGTGAAGTGCATATTTTTTTTTAAAATAATGATTTAATGTACACCTGGCAAAATGGGCGGGTTGGGTTGGGTTGGGTGGCGGGTCAAGGCGGGTTCGGGTCAGAACGGGTTCGTGTTAGGAACATGCTAGGACGGGTTCGGGTTAGAATGGGTTCGGGTCAAGACGGGCCGGGTCGGATCGAAAAAAATACAAAATTCTCCATTTCCAAGAAAATCATACATTTGGGAGTATAGGCGGTGATTGAAAGCTTGTAGTCGTGACTCGTGAGTAGTGAGTTTTGACCTAGTTATGGTGTTAAAAGCGGATTAAGATAGCAACCGAGCAAAGTGTTAGGTTGCTCGACAAACCACCTTACAACCCGTTGCGATCCATTTCTAGTTTTAGTTCGACCCATCTTGACCCGTTGTTAATCTCATTTGTTTTAGTTCAACCCATCTTGACCCATTCTTAAATTTCCTCATGTCCAACATAACCCATGAGGTTATTATGAAAGACCCATATGAACCCAAAATTTGATATACGGGTTAGTTTTGCCGGGCATAATTTAATGTATGGGGAACCACAAGATTATGGAGGCTGTCCCTAGAAGCAGAGTTCAAAGGTAAAGTTTTTGGCTAGAGTTGAAAAAAAAGTTTTTTGTACTTGTATATACCGCATTGGAAATTGCTTTGAAATTTAAAGTTGTGAAATAGAAACTTGAGTTCGGCTGAAACTTGGAGTTTGGTAGAAACTTCATGATTGGAAATAGTTCGGAACTAACTTAGTTTCTATCGAGGGCGGTTGCAACCGAAGGTAGCTTCTACCGAGACAATTATAAGTGGTTTTAATTGTCAATTGTTGAATCGTAAACAGACAGTTACAACTACTCGGTAGATAAATACCATGTTTCAACCTGTATTTAAGGAATTGAAATGATCTTTTGAAGGATCAAATTTCCAAAATCTGGTAAGAATTCTCACAACTTTTAACATATTCTTTCTTGGACCATTTGTTTGATCCAATTATAGATTTTAATGTATCACCCGAATTACTTTAATATGAAAGTGATATCACGCTTCAAAAGGTCATCCGGCAAACTCCAAACTAATAAATCCTACACATTCCAGGCTTATTAGAAATTAGTTGTCTCCTATGTAAATACGCTTGAATCAAGTAGGTGCATTGTTTTGTGAAGTTTATATAGTATTTATTAGTCTAATCATAAAATACTTGCACTTTGGTTCAGCCTTTCAAGTTATGTAATTTGGTTCTATTAAGTTCTCACAAGGAAATGATTGAGATCAAGAATCTTATACTTGAAAACTAAAATTGATTGTTTTTTTATATATGCAAATAGGTTGGTAGTTATGATGTTGATAATATGTGTATAAATTAATTCTCAAGTTTATATAGTTTAGTATACACGGCCATACGGGATTAAATAAAGATCCTTTTTTAAAGATTTGTTAAAGTAAATATATTGTTTGGAAGCATATTCTGATATTCATGTTCCATGAATATACTAAAAATAGATTTCATGCAGGAAGTCACATGGCTGTGTTAATAATGTTCACATAGTCGTGTATTACCTAACTCATCAAATTGAAGTAGAGTGTGAATAGTCAGCAGATACTGGGTTTTAATTACCTTTTGTACGTCATTATGTTCGAATGTAACAATAATTTTTTATAAAGTCTACGATGCATATTTTTAAATTCTATAGCCCATTATTAAAGAAATCAAAGGAATGATTTGAATCACATTACATAAATTTTTTACAGAATATTGATGTCACTAAAACGATACATTGTAGATTTCTATCGCACATCTTCTCATTCAAATAA